>JAVJIF010028927.1:0-32575 GCA_038442645.1 Agave tequilana | reverse complement strand
TTATACAAAGAAATTAAAAAGAGTAATGAAAGAGTTGGGAGATTGTGGTGTAGGTGATTAAACTAAAAGTTAAACGAAAAGAAAGCAAAAGATAAAAGAAATTCTTACCTCCTCTGGTCAAATACTTACCTAAGTCTGTGGCGACGATGTTACCTTAAAGTGGAGGCAATCAGCGCATAGCTCATAAGAGTTGATTCCCGTCTCTTCCACATTATATCATCAAGACGCTACAAGTATGAAATGATATAGATTGAGACTAAAATCCATCGTCTGAGCTATCGGTGGCACTCGCAAAGGCAAGACTCTTTCGATGCTATAAGACTCACTTGGATAGCAATTGGTACCAAAAGAAGAGAAGAAAAAAGAAGAAGAAGAATACAAAAAAATAAAGAACATAAAAATGTAACTATAGATTTAATGATGTAACAATAAGAGAAAAGAAAAATAACTTATACTGGTGTTACTCTCAGCACAAGCTTCACTCTCATTCTCTTATGAAACTCTGATCTCCTCTGAATTACATAAATGAAAACTGAAAATTACATAAAGAGAAAAATAAAAATCTACAAATAAAAACCTACACTAAAAAGAATGAAAAACTGGCGTAGAATCTATCTCTGCATGGTCGCTCCCTGTGATCTCTGAAAAACTTAGTATTTATAGGCAAAACCCAACGGGGTGGAGCGTACGAAGATAATGGGAGCAAATGCTCCCCCAACTTCTCTAGCAAAGTCGTGAAAATGCGGATTCGGCCGCGTTTCTGCAGCTTGGGTGTGGCCAGGTGGCCACACCCAAAGGGGTACAGCTCCTGTTTTAGCGATTTTTCTTTATCTGGTTCTGAATTTCCTGTTTCAGCTCCTGGATTTGACGAAACTATCTTTGGTCTTTGGCTTTAACCAATTGGTTTTGGAAGATTTGTTTTAACAGATCTTCAACTTCTCTGATTTGTCATGATCTTCCTTGATTTTCTGATTTCGAATTAATTCTGATTTAAATCAGAATTTTAATGAGCTTTTAAACACGTTTCTCTTTTCTTTCCTTTAGCAATGGGCCTGCATATAAATTAGACAATAATTAGGACTAAAAGTAAAGTTTAATATATAATAAGTATGAGAATGTGACAATAAATGTGCAATATCAGCGACCGATCAGGAAGTAGCGATTATACAATAACTAAAGAATCTGTATAAAACAAAGAATAAGCAAGTCTGGAGATTAGGCACAATAATACAAGTATAATATCAGGCAACAAACAGGCTGTGTATAATATAGTAATAATAGGAGATAAGTGGAGTAGTACACAGGTGGTAAAAGCAGAAATATATAATATAATAATAATAAAACTAAAAATCTGAAATAAAACCTGATGAAAGCAAATACGATAAAACCAGTAGTACAACCCAGATTACAGATTTATGAAATAAGTACGTCAAAAAAATAATCCAATTAAGGAAACCCTCATCTATATACCACATACCTCACTTCACCGTAATCCGAGTGTATACAACCCGAATTACAAAATAGCACGACGAATTATTGATTAGTATCTTATTATTATTACGCGTCCTATCATATATCTAGGTATGTGTCCTAGCATCCCAACACACATACATGCTTATATGCATAAGCCGATGTTGTTATTGAAAAATGATTATGAAACAATGGATTATGTTTATAGTGGGTCCCGTGCATACCCGGGACCACGACTCAGAATGTTCCGGAGCTTACCCGGAACCTGTCACTAGGCAAACAAGAGAAGGGTCTTATATTATGCCCATTCAGGAATGTAACAGGAGGTAGGGAGTCAGCTGATCGTACACATCTACAACTTTTAAGTTGATCATTATTTCTATTTTTTTCACTTGATAAGCTATATTCAGCAATCAACACGCTAACAAGCTGCAGATCAGAACAGAATATCCACATCAAATCAAGTTTGGAGATAAGCGGAGGATTCAAATTCAGAAAAAGTTAGCTCTTCTTATCTTTTAACTCATTTCCTTATCCATTTCATGCTATAAGTACTTCACACATCAGAGGCAGAGAGAATGACTAAGCAAAGATAGATTTTAGGCTAGTTTTTCATTTTTTTAGTGTAGATTTTTATTTCTTTTTATGTGATTGTTTATTTCTTTATAAGCATAGGTTAGACTGAGATTCATGTAAGTAAGAGAGAGAGACTTATGTTGAGAGTGACACCGATGTAACCTCCTCCTTTCTTTCATCGTTTCTACAAGTAATCAAAAGTAACATCTTCATGTTTTTTTATTAATATGCTCTTCTTCTATTTCTACTTTTTCTTTTTTGATTTTGATGAATGTCCAAGTGAACCTAGAAGTATCAATATAGCCATGTTTGTGTGAGTGCCACCGATATTTCATTATGATGTTCTCCTCCTCAAGATTCCGTATCATTTCATTCTTATTCGTCTTGATGATATAATGCGAATGAGGACTGACCTCGATCTTATGAGTTATGCGTTGATCGCCTCCGAAGTAAGGTAAAACATGCAAGGTTCCAGATAAGTCATCAACCAGAGGAGGTAAGTATTTCTTTTAGATTTTCTTTCTTTTCTTTTAATTCTTTCGTTTAGATCATCAACACCATCAACACCCAACTCTTTTATCACTTTTTTCAATTTTTTTATAAATATCCATTTTCTATTTTCTCCATCTTCTCAATTTATCACTTTCTTCTTAATGAAACTATAACTTGTTAGACTTATTGTTTTAAGTCTAATTTATTTTGGGCCTAATCAAGTCAATTAGATATTTGCACCCGCCCACTTAACCTATGTTATTTGACCCAATAAAGAATTAATCAAGCCTAAATAGTTTGGCTCTGGACACGTTTTCAATTACACTTAGCCATAAGTTTATTTAAATTAAAATTTGGGACTCATCTATACGTGTGGAACTCGTATTATAAATCAAGGGCCTAGATTTATGATGAGTTGAACTAGGATTCCTTGATGCTATATATATCATGGGTAGGGTTTCCTCTCTACTAACAATAATCATCCCTCTCTTGGAGGCTTCTCATCACCTCTAAGGATAAAATGAGAACTTGGTGGCTGGAGAGAAGAATCCTCTCCCTCAATTCCGGCGTCCTCGAGATCGTGCAATCTTTGACATCCTTTTCGTGATGGAATCAGGTATGCCTAAAACCCTCTTTCCCTTTGATCATGATAAAAAGGCTTACAGTATATGTGTAGATCTTGTATGGAATAAAATTAGATCTAACAATTAGTATCAGAGCTTCCTCTTTATCGGATCATCGAGATATAAAGTAAAAATCTTTTGATCTCGATCTATGAAAAGTATGTATCTCTTTCTTTAATTCAATAAAGATTATTTTTTGTGTCCCAAATAATTGAATTAAATTGAATTCATGTATATATATTTTCTGGATTAAATCTGTGTGTTATATATGTATATATATTTTTTAATTTTGTTTTTTTAAATTAAAAAAAAAAAAAAAAAGATGATACATGCTGCATGGGTCGGCTGCATGCAAGCAATTTGCATGCAGCACAAGATTTTTATTTAAAATAAAAGAAAAAAAGGGTGGGGATATTTGATGCATGCGCTGCGTGCATTATAAAGAGTTTAAAAAAAAATGAACCCCTTCATGCGCCTGCATGCAGGGGCCTTGCAGGCGCCTGCATGTCATACACAGGCGTAGCCATCGGCCAATGGTGGCCGGCGCGACGCATAGTGGCAACATGAAAGTTTTTTTTTTGGTTAGGTTTCCTTAATTTGGGATTGTGAGATTGATTACGATTGGATTTTTTTGATATAGATATAAAATTTAAATCTAATAAGGAAACTCATTTAATTTATTCTTAATTAGTCTCACATTAGAGTTTATTCGGTTTTTATCTAGTTTGTTTAAACCCGGTCCATTAAGAAGGAAACTAATACCTTAACTATTGCGGGTCGGGTCTGATCCAGACCCGATAAGCACTGCAAGCCTGTTTTGCCAATACAAACTTCAATTAGCCGTTATGGGCTCATCCGACCTCTGTTTTGAGCATGTAACGACCGTTTCGAAGCTCTTGACGAGCACTACAGTATTACAAGAACTATGCATGACAAAACAGTACTTAGTTGACATAAAGAAGGCATTAAAATGTTTGTTTATCATGATTATGTGTACCCTTACATGCTTCCGCTTCATTAATATTTTTATTATTGCTTATATTGTCTAGCATGATGAATATTAATGTTTACTATAGTTGATAACACACAGATAAAAATATATACATGTTCAAGTTAAAGAATTTTTAAAAGAGCTTATTTAATTGTGTATGTAGTTCATGCGGACAATAGCTGGCCCAAAAGAAGACTATTGTTTGGCCGAATTATGTACGGCTTCGGATAGTTGATGTGGATAATGTAACAAAAGGTTGTCACACTATAGGCCCCATATTACATTACCCTCATCAATTAGTCTGATGGCGGAACAAGAATTCAGATGCATAAATTTGTATGGCCCATGCGTGTGGCAATCGGCCCAAAGGAAGGTTATCATTATGGCCGGGTCATTTCGTATATTATATGGCCAATATAGATTACTTAAACTTTGGGACGAATCCTATAAAGTGACAGTTGGCCCAAAGGAAGGCTATTCTCTTACATAGGACCTAGACTTTAGGATATTTATATTGGGCCAGTACAGTGTTGGCATATAGAGATATAACTTGTTCTGAAAATTTTACCGGCAGCTCTATCGGTTAAACTAGTTGCATTTTATGAAATTCATTTTTATGGCTATTACAGTAGAATTTTATTAAATGCAATGTTTATATTAAATTGATGAGAAATTGTACACTTATGTAGTTTAAATTGAACGGTACAAACTTTAAGAAGTGGTAAGACCGCGTAAAAGATCGTTCTTGAATTCATAGATCTAGACTATACCTTAAGGACTGATGGATCTCTACTATCCCTACAAAAGTTCAGTAAAGAAAAGACCAATTATGATAAATGGGAGAGGTATTACAGGATGTGTCTAATGGTCATAAAGCATACTATTTTTATAACTATTAGGGGTTTTATGCCTGATAAAATCAGTGCTAAGAGTTTTCTAGCTGAAGTAGTCGACCGGTTTATTAAATCGGATAAAGTTGATACCAGCATGCATTTTAGTAAGCTAATAAATATGCGCTACAACGACAAAGAAAACATAACAGAGTACATTATGAAAATGTCAAATCTTGTTTCTAATCTAAAGGCACTTAAATTTTAAACTCTCTGAAGAGATTCTAATACACTTCATTCTAATATCTATTTCTTATAAAATATAATCTTTTTTTCAAAATTATTTATAATGCTCAAAGAAAAAGTGGAGTCTCACTGAGCTCATTAGTCATTGCGTCCGGAAAGAAAAGAGATTGAAATAAGAAAAGACTGAAAGTGCTTACTTAGCATCCTGGGTAAACTTCTAATAAGAAAAGAAAAAGTTTAACTAAAGGGAGGAATATAAGCACTACTACAGTAGCTGATCCTAAGTGGTAAAAGTGTAGGAAAAGTAGCCTAAGGTCATTGCATGCCTCTTCTGCAAGAAAGTAAGCCACCTCAAGTAGGAATGCATAAAGTATCAGAAATGAGTATTTAACGGGTATATCTCATATTTATGTTTATACTGAAATTAATTTAGTTTTAGTGTCACTTGATACAAGATTGATAGATAACTCACATAAGCGATTCAATGTGAAACTTTTAAACCCAAAGGAGGCCCAGCCCAGCTAAGCGATACGTATACATGGGTGATAGAAATAAAGTTGTAATTAAAGCTGTTGGAGTTTGTAGGCTTAAATTAGATTCTGATTTTTTGTTTAGATTTAGATGAGACTTTATATGTACCGTCCTTTTAAGCGGAATCATATTTCTATTTCATTTGTTAGACAGATATAGTTTTATTGTCACTCTTGATAATGAAATATTTAGTCTACTTTCCAAATCTAAAGTTATTGGTACTAGAATTTTGAATGATGGCTATATAAATTGAAACTTCACGCTTTATATACTGAATCTCTATACGTGAATAGCTTAGGCACTAAGTGAAAATTAATTAAAGAAACATTAGAAAGTTTGATACTAGACGAAGTTCAGGTGTCCTAAATTTTGGTGTACACAGACATGTGTGATCCATTCCCTATAGCTTCTTAGAATGGTCACGAATATTTCATCACTTTTACAGACAATTACTCTCGTTATTGGTACTTATACTTGTTCCATGAGAAATCCCAATCACTGGACATGTTTAAAATCTATAAAGATGAAGATGAAAATTAAATAAATAGAAAGATTAAAACAGTTAGATCTGATCGTGGTGATGAGTACTATGACAGATACGATGGATCAGGTAGATGTCTAGAATCATTTATCAACTTCTGAAAGAGTGTGGCATTGTCGCTTAGTACATCATGCCAAGGACACCTCATCAAAATGGTATTACTGAGAGATAAAAATCACATACTAAAGGACATGATTAGGAGTATGATAGCTCACACTACTCTACCAGAGTCATTATATATTGAAGCCTTAAAAATGGTTGTCACCTCCTTAATAGAATACCTAACAAAATAGTAACTAAAACCCCATATGAGTTATGGATTGAGAAATCTCTCAGTATTAGGCATCTATATGTTTGGAGTTGTCCAGAGGAAGCTCGACCATATATACCATATGAGAAGAAGATGGACTCAAGGAAAGTTAGCTGTTTATTCGTAGGTATTCTGAGAGGTATAAAGGCTTTAAGTTTTATTGTTCCTCCACTAAGAATATAAAGAGGGATTGCTAAATTTTTTTGAGGATATTCAGAACACTGGGAATCAACTACATAAGGATTTCATATTAAGTAAGAACATATTGTTATACTCATAATAATTGTTCTAAATGATAAAGTAGTTGTTTCACTTCAAGATGAAAATACAGTTGCATCCTTGCAAGGTACATATACAGTTCATCCTAAAGTAGATCATACTAGTGAGGTATAACTTAAAATTCTTAACCACAAGTGCCTAGGAGATCAACTAAGGAGAGGAGATCAGTTATTGTAAATGACTATATAGTTTATCTCCAAGAGCATGAGTTTGACATAAGGCTAGAGGATGACTCCACATCCTTGAATGAGGCCAAACTCAACATTCACTCCACTAAGTGGTCAAATGCCATAAAAGATGAGTTAAAATCCATAAAGAACAGTGATATTTGGGATTTAGTAGAGTTTCCTAAAGGAAAGAAACCGATTAGTTATAAATGAATATTCAAAACCAAGCAGGATTCGAAAGGTAATGTCGAAAGGTATAAGGCATATCTTGTCACAAAGGGATTCACTCAAAGAGAGGGCATTGATTGTAAGGAGACTTTTTTCCTGGTTTTCATGAAGCATTCTTTTAGGATTATTATGGCACTGGTGGCTCACTTTGACCTAGAGTTATACCAAATGGATGTTAAGATTACCTTTCTTAATAGTAGCATTGAGAAGGAAATCTGTATGGTACAACTTGAAAGTTTTAAAGTGAAAGTTTCACAATATTTGTTTTGCAAATAAAGAAATTTATTTATGGTCTAAATCACGCATCCCATCAATGGTATTTGAAATCTGACTATGTAATATCCGATCTTGGTTTTAAGGAGATTATAGATGATCAATGCATTTACCATAAATTTAAAGAGAGTAGACTTATATTTCTTGTGCTATATGTGGATGACTTTCAACTAGCAATTAACGATATGAATCTTTACTTCATACCAAGAGTTTTCTCTCAAAGAACTTTGAGATGAAAGATCTTGGAGAAGCTTCTTTTGTGATAGGCATTCAGATTCAATGTGACAGGATACGTGGAATATTAGGTTTATCACAAAAGGCCTATATCGACAAGGTTCTAGATAGATGTGGCATGAAGAATACTCTAAGGGAGATAAGTTGAGTTTCTCTAATGTCTCAAGAACGACCTACAGAAAGAGCCAATGAAAGACATTTTATATGTATCGATGGTTAGAAGTCTAATGTATGCTCAAGTTTGTACCCATCTAGACATAGCATATACCGTTGAGAAACTTGACAGATACTTGATCAATCATGAGACTGATCTCTGAAAGACTGCCAAGAAGGCAATGTGATATCCATAGAAGACTACATGAAATCTGATCAGTTGCAGCTGATTGGATACACAGATTCAGATTATGCTGGATGTATCGGCAATAGGAAGTCTACTTCATTTTATATTTTCCTTATTGTAGGAAGATGTGAATTTAGTCGAGAGGCCATTACAGCTACATTATGATAATAAGAGCTATAAAGCTCTACTGCAATAGTGACAAGAGTTCAGGAAAGCCGAAGTATATTGACATCAAGTTTCTTGTCATCAATGATAAAGTTTGGAATTATATTGTGTCTGTTGATAGTGTTAGCACTATTCTTAACATTACAGATCCACTCATTAAAGGACTTTCACCTAAAGTTTTCTTAGAGCATATTGTTCATATGGGGATGACTAGTCATTATGGTATCCTGATTTTGTGAGAGTGGATAATTTTATATAACAGACATTATTTCTAAGTGCACTTTATGAATATTTGTTGATTCTGATAAATAAAATTATAACTGCTTTCTCTAAAGTTTACTTTTGCGCATTTGAGTTTGTTGAATTAGCAGTTAGACTCGTTGGAGTGACAAAGTAAGACTCATTAGAGTCATAAGGCTAGACTCATTGGAGTCACAGTTGAAATTGTACCTTATTTGATCAGAGGATATTTCTATGCCACACGTCCACATTAGATCTATGTCGTTAGGGGGAAACTTATGATGTGGAAGGTCCTACCTCGATTATATGGAAGGTAATGACTGTCATGTCGGTGGCAGGGCACTTAATGGATCAGATTGTTCTGAAACGTGATTTGTGGGCAGTTAAAGTTTTTGACGTCATAAAGTTATGCATAATATCTATTCAGTATGACTTGCTTGGCTCAAGTAGGAGATTGTTAGACTTATAGTGTTTTAAGTCTATTTTATTTGGGCCTAATCATGTCAATTGATGTTTGCACCTGCTCACTTAACCTATGTTGTTTGACTTAATAAAGAATTGATCAAGCCTAAATGGTTGGGTCTAGACACATTTTCAATTACACTTAGCCATGAGTGTATTTAAATTAAAATGTGAGACTAATCTATACGTGTGAAACTCGTATTATAAATCAAGGGCCTAGATCTATGATGAGTTGAATTAGGGTTCCTTGATGCTATATATATCATGGGTAGGGTTCCCTCTCCTCCAATAATAACCATTTCTCTCTTGGAGGCCTCTCATCACCTCTAAGGATAAAAAAGAGAATATGGTGGCTGGAGAGCAGAATCATCTCCCTCAACTCCGGCGTCCTCGAGATCGTGAAATCTTTGACATCCTTTTCGTGATGGAATCAGGTATGCCTAAAACCCTCCTCCCCTTTGATTATGATAAAGAGCTTACAGTATATGTGTAGATCTTATATGGAATAAAATTAGATCTAACATAACTTAATTTTCTCTTTTCTTTTAAAGAACAAAAGAAGAACTTTAACCGTTCTTTATGGCATAAAAGGGTACTTACTAAATAGCTTCCATCGCTAGTCCCTCCTTATGGATCACAACCCACATAGCCACTTGCTATAGTGGTAGTATTGAGTACTTGCACATTCCATTCTTAAAATTATAAATTCTATATTCTTGTGTGCAGGTAAAAACCTCAATCAAATTTTGGCACCGTTACTGGGGAAGGACGGTAAGTAATTCTTTTTTTAAGTTTACATTTTTAGTTAAATTTTTTCTTTGTTCTTGGTATACAAGTTTAATAATAAGGAAATTTTGACTGCAGTGGATATATAAGTGGTTCTGAACTCTCCTCAAGAAAGCAGTGCCCAGTAGCCCTCAGATTTGCTGCATTCTAATAGCAAACTAAGTGAACTACTAACCTGTATTTTTGCAGGTTGGCTGAATTGTAAAGCTAATTTCTGTAGCTATTTATTTCCTTGTTTGTCTCACTGTACATACTTTCTAACCTCAATAGTAAAATGATTTTTGTTAAATGCTAAAAATGATTTAGACTTTGCATTTAGGCACATGTCTAGTTCGTTACATTTTACATTACTGCTGAAGAGTGCTGGAGCAAAAGGTACTTATGCATAGCATATAGTTTAGGAAATATTCTTGAGTGATTATTTGCTTGTTGAATGTTACTTTTCTATATCCTGCACAGTTGCACAATCAATCTTAAGGGCTGTCCTATAAACAAGATAAGGTGGGGAAGTCATTATCCTCCCTTAGCCCACAAACAATGTCCTCACTCACTAACCCAAGCATAACTAAAACTGAGTAGACGTTGGCCCTAGGGACATCTCAGACTCATATAGGAGACTGACTTAAGGGGGAAGTTGATTAGAATTTGACTCTTACCAAATCAGTGTCTAAGGTTGGAAAATGAGGGGCGAAATCCCGAAGGTTAGTGGTTTGACATAATTAGGCCCGTTGCTTAGGCACGAATACCTCCCACCGATCTTACCTCACCTGGCCGATTAACTTGTGGTCAGATTCTGTAATATATTCCCCGGAGACAGTCTAACCAGTTAGGAGTCGTTTAGGTTGAAGGTTTACCCTAACTTAGGTTAGATTTTTTCTCTTTTTATTTATTTGCTTATTTTTTATTTTTCTTTGTTTGTGTTTGACATTTCTTGTTTGATATGGTTTATAACAATAATTTTTCCAATTTTAATGGTAATCCATATTTCACCTCATTTGACTCGGATAATTCTAACCAGAATTTTTATAATATGAACCAACCAAGTACACTGGGTTGGACTTATCTGAATAATTACCACCCATGCCCCCAATCTTATGACCATAATTTTCAAAATAATTTCAAAGTGTCAATGGGGGATTCACCTCCCCCGAGTCCAATTTTCAACTAACTTGTCCTCCCTATCCATCTTGCTACAATTTTCACAATATTCATTTCTCGATTTTGCTTCCTATACTCCTTTTCTAGATCAACCCATTGAAGAAAAATTCGAGCTAGAAAAGAGTATAGAATCCATACAGGAGGCCGAACGAAAATTTCTAGTCTCCCTAATTTCATAATATTTTCAAGATTCATACACCAGTTCAAAATAGAAAACTGTCAATCTTGGAAATGAGTATGCGTGAGTCCGAGCAACAATTACAAAATCTAATGGACTTATGATTTCACCACAAATTTCAAAATAAAACTTCATTTTTTAAGTCCAATCGCAACAAAACGATGAACCAATCGAGTATGAAAAGCTGCTTGAAGTCATGACTCAGGCTCAAATCACTCAAAATCATGACATAGATATAATGGTCAAGACTCTCCATTCTCACCCTTTGACCATTCCTGATGTCACTAACCATTCTGTTAGAGCCAAAGAATCATATTGTTCTAGAAAATAAGATTCCATTTCAGCACACCCATTTGAACTTGCTCAAACTCCAAATTTTAAAAAACCACATTGATCTTTTAGCAAGTATTCCTTTCCTAAAATTAAACTTGAGAATGAATATGATCCTGAAGCTCAACTTGATAATTCAATTCTACTTCCTGATTCAATAATGACTCCAGTGTCTTTACCTTATTTCAATCCTTCTCCAAAGTCCACATTAGATCCTATGCCTGTCCATCGAAAATTGAATCACCAATCTTTTATGATCATCATTTTGAACTTGACCAATTTCATACTTTTAATAGTTCTATTGACAAATTGCCAAGTTCTCATTTTTACGAAATTGAACTCAATAAGGAATATGACCTTTAGTCTCAAATATGTGATCCAGTTCAAATTTCTGAATCAATATTCACTCTTATTTTGCTACCTGATTTGAGTAATACTTTAGAGTCAGTTTTAATTCCCATGCCTGTCATTCTTGAACTTGAATCACTAATCTTAGAAAGTCACATTCCATTGTGGGGAAATGAATGTCGACTTGAGTTTCAACTTCTTGATTTGGACCCACTTCCTAAATAAATTTTGACTCATGAACCTTTGCTTGACTTCAGTCATTTTCCTGAGTCGATTGTAGTTCATGCCCTTCCTAATTTCAGATCAATCATTCCATCTTTTCATACTCCATTTTGAGACCGAGGTGTTGATAATAATGACCCTGAAATTAATTTGAAAATTAGATGAAATAAAATTTTTAATAAAAATTATTTTTATATATACATCATTTTAGTGGGTTATATTAGGAGGTTTCTGGTGAGTTCTTCCGAACTCCACGCAAATTAGATTGGGCTACATTTCGTAGACGCAATCAGACCACTAACAGAACCACCACCTTAAGATAATATTTTCCTTCCCTTTCTTCTTTTTCATGCATCTATGCATTAATCATACATTGAGAACAATGCATGAGATAGGGTGGGAGAGGGTTCCAACATAATGTAAGTTTTCCTTTTATTTTAAAAAAATATTAACATTTTCCTTACTTTTAAAAACTTTTTGAAAATAGAGAAACAATATTTTGACATATTTTTTGTAAGAAATTAAGTCAATTTTATGGAATAGAGAATCATAATTAGGATTTCTTATACTTGATCAAAATAAGATTATTTGTTTAATTTTCAAGGTTAGGAAGAAAATTTAGAAAATTAGTTTAGTCTTGATTTTTACCTTGATGCATGCTTTATATACTTACACACTTAGGGTTCAAAAATCAAGATTCTTATGCCTTATAAAAAAAGAATATATATATAATTCTCTGATTAAGCTGGGTATTTGTGCCTCATAAAACATAAGTATTCACGCCTAAAAGCGGTTCAGATAATAAAATCCTTAGTTTTTTGACCTTGTTTGCTCGAGTTATTAAGTCCTTGGGGTGTTTTCTCACCTGGTGCCCTAAGACCGTTTAGTTTGGGAGTCATTAATTAAAGGCTCGTTACATGAGCAGATTAGAAAGCCTAATAGAGCTAAGGAATAATATCATCAAAAACAAAAAATAAAAAAAAGAAAATAAGGCATAAGAGTTAGAGTTAAAAAATCCCGAGTCAAAATTTCATGGTCACAAAGGTGCATATGACTTAGGGTAAAATAATAAATTAGATGAGAAATACAGTTTGACTTCATGCCTTGGTTGATAACAAGTTTTTGAATTAAGACTACGTTTAAGAATGAAAATTTTGATTTTCCTATAACTTATAGATTACTTGAACTCTTACAATAATATTTCAAATATTTTTCTCTTTAAAAATGTGTTTTCAAAATACTAAACATTTTTCTCTTTTTTAATGAATTTTGTGGGTGCAATCCACTGGAAATCCTCACGAGACAAAACTCGTCCTCTAGAGGGAACTTAGAGGTTTAACAGCTTGTTGCCCATACTCAGTGCA
This sequence comes from Agave tequilana, assembly GCA_038442645.1. Lineage (NCBI taxonomy): Eukaryota > Viridiplantae > Streptophyta > Magnoliopsida > Asparagales > Asparagaceae > Agave > Agave tequilana. The sequence continues at coordinate 19,191 of JAVJIF010028927.1, read as the reverse complement.
ATCACATAACCTGCGAAAGTGTCTAATAATCTTTGGTTTAGTTTTGTTGTTTGCTCGCGGACGAGCAAAAGATAGGTGTGGGAGTGTGATCGTACACATATTTTGCATTCTTTTCATTACACTCCTACATTTATCGTGTAATAAATCTGTTAATTTTCTTATCTTAAATGTCTATTTTACAGAAAATAATAATGAAGAGAAAGAGGATTAAACCAAATAAATACTAGTTAAAATCAGATTTAACTGGATCTATTTAGCTAGCTGAGGATGATCCCAGATCTAGTTAGAACAAATCAAGAATTGGGGCAAATGTTCAGCTGAAGATCAGAAAAAATCAGAAAGATAACACCAAATGAAATCGATAAAATTTGAATTTTTATAAATCCATTTGGTTAGCTAAAGATTAACCAAGGATAATGTCAAATACAGAGTCCAAATTTAAAATCCAAAGGGATAAATGGATAAAGAGAAGATCAACGGATGAGATGAAGCAATTCTAAGTGGATATATTTTAGTATTTGAATCATAACTTTCAATGCTGAATCTCAAATCTGATGATTCAAGATGATCCAGAAAGAAGACTTAAAGGGTTACAACTCTTAAGTTGATTATTATTTCTAATTCTATCATTTGATAAGCTATATTCAACAACCAACATGCCAATAAGCTGCAGATTAGAATAGAATATCCACATCAAATCAAGTTTGGAGATAAGAAGAGAATTCAAATTTAGAAATAGCCAGCTTTCCCTATCTTTTAACTCATTCCTTATACATTTCTATGTTATAAATACTCCACACATCAGAGGCAGAGAGAACGACCAAGCAGAGATAGATTTTAGGCCAGTTTTTCATTCTTTTTAGTGCAGGTTTTTATTTTCTTTTATGTAATTTTTTATTTCTTTGTAAGTATAGGTTAGACTGAGATTCATATAAGTAAGAGAGAGACTTATGTTGAGAGTGACACCGATGTAACCTCCTCCTTTCTTTCATCGTTTCTACAAGAAATCAAATGTAACATCTTCATACTTTTCTTATTTATATATTCTTCTTCTATTTCTATTTTTCCTTTTTGGTTTTGATGAATGTCCAAGTGAACCTAGAAGCATCAATATAACCATGTTTGTGTGAGTGTCACCGATATTTCATGATGATGTTCTCCTCCTCAAGATCCGAATCATTTCATTTTTGTTCGTCTTGACGATGTAATGCGAATGGGTATTGAGCTCGATCTTATGGGTTATGCGTTGATCGCCTCCGAAGTAAGGTAAAACATGCAAGGTTCTAGGTAAGTCATCAACCAGAGGAGGTAAGTATTTCTTTTAGCTTTTTTTTAGTTTTGATCACCAATACCATCAACACCCAAATCTTTTATGACTCTCTTCAATTTCTTTGTAAATATCCATTTTCTATTTTCTCCACCTTCTCAATTTACCATTTTCTTCTTAATGTAACTATAACTTATTTTCTCTTTTCTTTTAAAGAATAAAAGAAGAACTTTAACCATTCTTTGTGACATAAAAGAGTACTTCCTAAAAAGCTTCCATCGCTGGTCTCTCCTTGTGGATCACGACCCGCATAGTCACTTGCTATAACAGTAGTATTGAGTACTTGTACATCTATTCTTAAAGTTATGAAATTCTATATTCTTGTGTGCAGGTAAAAACTCAATCATCAGGCTTCCCTCGCCTGGAGGCCCTCAGGTAGATCCAGAAGTTAGAGTTCACAACATGCCTAATACCACTGTAAATATATTCACCACTTAGAGTCCATCAGTTTTTCCCTTACCCGATATAGGTTATCCTTCTTATAGTTTATTTTGTAATTATCAATTTACGGGAATGGCAGGAGCAGGACGGTTCAGGAGTTACAGGAGTACATAAGAACCATAGATTCAGGTCATGGTATATAATACAGGATAACAGGTCACTGTATATAATACAAGATAACAGGTCACTGTATATAATACAGGACAGCAGGACAAGATTCCTATAAATGTGATAATCATAGGTCAGCAGTCATGTATCAGGTGGCAGGTGATAAGTGATATCAAAAAGGTGTCAGGTAGTAGCATTCAGAAGTCAGGTGTCAAGTAATGACATGTAGGAGCATGTTAGGTGATAACATGTAGGTGATATCAAGACAAGTAAATAAGCACAATAGATATCATTATCATATATCACAATGCAAAAAAATGGTACTGATACAAGGGATCGATACAAATACAAGAAAGTGGTACTGATACTGAATATCGGTACGAATACAGAAAAATAGTACCGATACGGGAGATCAGTATGAATATCGAAAAGCAATATGATTTTGGAAAATGATTCAATTAAAGGTTTTAAACTCTTTACAACCATCAAGAAAGAATAGTTAAATTGCCAACAGGAAAGAGTAAGCGAACATTAAAACGGTGCTAAGCACTGCTGGAGTAAGGTCAGCAAACAATGTTTAATCACTAAAGCGCACGACGGAATCCAGGAGCGACTCGATCTTAAATGCGAGTCTGAAATCTGACAGAATTTCACTCGAGCGAATCTAGTGACAAAATACTGAGTGCTAAGCTCGCATACCGGGCGACGCTAAAACGGGACTAGCTGCTAATAAACCTCAGAGAGGTAAACCCGAAAGCTGTAGTAAAACTGCAGAGCAGTTAAGCCCGAAGACTGGGCCCGAAGGCAATAGTACCTGTACAAGCGTTAGTAGCAAACGTCACACACATATAATAACATCTATACTATTACAAGCATCAGTCCACATAATATAAATACATCACACCGGTCCCTATACACATGTCCAAAAATACAATACAAAGTCCTAAAAAATATAATAAAATGCCCGTCTAAGCGGGGTATTCAGAAAAGCGAGAACACTCGCCTAATTACGAAAAATGCCACAAAATCCTCGATCTTCGGAACTCCAAGTAACTAACCCGTGAACTCGTTCAATATATATAAAATATTATGTAGAGAGAGGAGAATGTGAAAATTCCAGAGAGAGAAAATGAGATCGTAGATGTGGGGGTCGCGGACGCGAATGTCGTAAACGCAGGGGTCGCGTTGCGCTACCGTCGTAGATGTGGAGTTGTGTACGCGGGGATCACGTTACGCGGAAGTGGTCTATCACGTCGCGAAGATTAAAAATGCGAGGATCATCTTATGGAAATGCTTGGACGCAGGGATGAGCTCTGCGTCAAACCTTGATGCCAGAAACACGCAGACGCTAGCGTAAGCTCCATGTCCCGTGGAAAGAGAGAATACAGATAATGAGAGAGAGGGACATAGAGCTAGAGGGACAGAGAGAGAGAGAGAGAGAGAGGAGATGGGAGAGAGAACGTGAGAGAGTGTGAGATAGAGAGAGGAAGAGTGAGAAAGTACGGGAGAGAAAGAAGAGAAAGAGAGAGTAGAGAACGAGAGTAAGAGAGAGGTAAGGGGTGAGAGAGAGAGAGAGGAGAGGATTGGCAGGAGAAAGAAAAGGAAAGAAAGAAAAGAAGAGAGAAAAGAAGAAAGAAAGAGGGAAAAAGGAGAAGAAGGAGAGGGGGTGCGTGAGCAGCCCCAGCATAGGGGCCCATGGCCGACTGGCCTGCCACCGGCCATCGGCGATGCTCCGACCATGGGTGGCCGGTCAAGAGGAGAAGGGGAAGGGTGCAAGTGTAGTTGTTGGAGGTAAAATGGGGGTTGTTGAAGTGGGGTTTCCGAAGCCGTGAAATGGCTAGGATGGAGAAGCTTGCCGGAGGTGAGAAGATGTCAGGGTTAGTGGTGGCCGTGGTGGTGGTGGAGATGATGGAGAAGGTGGTAGTGGAAATGGGTTTTGGTGGAGAAGAAGAAGAAGGTGGTGATGGTATTTTTGTAGAAAAGATAGAGTGAGTCAGGGAGCTTGTTGGAGAGTGAGAGGTAGGAGATGGTGGTGTGGCTCGCCGGCCAGGGGTTGGCCAAGGGGGCGCGAGTGCTGCTGGTTAGAAGGAAGTAGAAGAAGAAAAAGTAAGAGGGAGATAGAAGGAAAATAGGAGAAAGTAAAAGAGGTATGCATATAAGTATAAGTGTGTGTGTGTGTGTGTGTGTGTAGACTTGTGTCATTCCAAAAGGATTTGATCCCAGATCCTTCCCACTTAAATTCAATCCTCCGACATTCGAATACAAGAATCCACTCTGTTGAAGTTGATCTATATTATTTCAAGTATCTATAAACTAAAATTTAAGTGTTTTGAATACTTTTTGCCCATCCATCAAGTAGGAAAAAAATAGACGACCTAAATAGTGAGTGGTTAGTTTAATAGTGTAGAACATTTGAAACCTAACAAAAATTGGTTTGTAGGGGTTTTTAAATATTTAGATCATAATGAAATGACCGGATCGAATTTGTATGTCTAAATATATAGATCTAACCAACTCACTACTTTTGACTGTCCATTTTGCGTCGCTTGATGGATGGGCAAAAAGTATTAAAAACACTTGATTTTTGGTTTATAGATACTTGAAATAATATAAATCAACTTCAACAGAGTAGACCTTGTATTCGAATGTCGGAGGGTTAAATTTGAGTTGGAAGGATCTGGGCTCAAATCCTTTTGGAATATATGTAGACTTGTGTCCTTTGAAAAGGATCTGAGGCCGAATCCTTCTCATTCAAATTCAACCCTCTGACATTCAAATACAAGATCCACTCGTTGAAGTTGATCTATATTATTTCAAGTATCTATAAATCAAAATTCAAGTGTATTGAATGCTTTTTCCCATCCATCAAGTAGGGAAAAAACGAACGACCTAAATAGTGAGTTGGTTAGTTTAATGGTATAGATCATTTGAAGACAAACAAAAAAAATTAGTTTTAGAGGTTTTTAAATGTTTAGATCATAATGAAATGGCTGGATCGAGAATTTGTATGTGTAAAGACATAGATCTAATCAACTCACTACTTTCGGGCGTCCATTTGCGCTGCTTGATGGATAGGCAAAAAGTATTCAAAACACTTGATTTTTGGACTTGTGTCCTTCCAAAAGTCTATATATCGAAGGGTTGAAGTTGAGTGGGAAAGATTTGGGCTCAAATCCTTTTGGAAGGACACAAGTCTATATGTGTGTGTGTGTGTGTGTGTGTGTGTGTGTGTGTGTGTATATATATATATATGAGGTTTCTATACCTCGGTCGTCAGTTGAGAGAGTTTCTCAGCTGGCAAGACGTGGCTTCATATTAGCTACAGGAAAATTGAAAATTTAGGCGGTAAAAGGACAAAAATCCTGCTCAAAAGGATCCTCAACCACTTATCGATGCCCAATGACTAAAATACCCTTAGTTTCACTTTTAACTTGGTTACAACTATTCTTCTACCAAAAAAATTACATATCTAAAAATTTAAGTTTTTTCAAACAAAAACATTACAGATCTTACTAAAATTTTGAACCATCCACATTAAAAATTTAATTTATAAAATAAAAAATCTGATCTAGATGTCGAGTAAGAAAGCAATCGCCGCAAAAGGTAAAATAATCGTTAAAACCCTAGGTTATGGGTGAAATAGCAAAAATTTATGATTTTTCAAAAATAATTTCTATTTTTGTTATTTAAAGATTTTTTTAAAAACTTTTTAATATCATTTCGCTTCAGATAGGTCTCTAATCCCTATAATATTTTTGATTTCAGTATCTAAAAATTTAAATTCAACTGAAATTTTGAATAAAAAATGAGATTTTTATTAAAATTTGAAGTTTCTAGTTTCAAAAAAATAATTTATTTTAAAGAATGCAACCATGGTCACATTAATATTCAAGTTTTTTTTGAAAGATATTTTAATCACAATAAAAATCTATTACTGCGACTTGAAACATTTTATTTAAGTTTTTTTTGTTTTCTGAAACCGCAATTGAAGTCGCAGTTTCTGAAAAGAAAATTTTGGATTTAAATTTTTAACAACATTTTCACTTTTAGATTTATTTTTGTTCTACAGTGCGACTTTGGTCGCAGTGTTCAGCCTTTTTTATTTTTTAATTAGGGTCGTAGTATTTTTTCGACCTTGGTAAGCTGAATAGAATACTGTGACCGTGGTCGCAGTCTTATGAAACAAAAGTTGTAGTTAATTAGAGCAGTGATAAAGATCTCGTAAGTTAATTAATTAAGATGATTAGAAGATTATGACTTCAGTCGCAGTCTTATGTAACAGCAATCTCTTTGAGAATATTTTGTTTGATAACACTGCGACCTTGGTCATAGTATTTTTTATTAAGTAATCTAAATAGGGTACTGCGACCGTGGTCGCATTCTTATGAAATAAGAGACATAGTCAATTAAAGCAGTGAACATGATTTCGTAAGTTAAGTAATTAAGGTGATTAGAAATGTCACAGTCTTATGTAATAGCCGTCTTTTTGAAAAGTTTTATTTGATAATACTGCGACCTTCGTTGGAGTATTTTATAACTTATTTTTCATTTTTTAAGACCAAGGTCGCAGTCTTTTTATTAATAAATTTTAATTAAAATGCGACTTTGGCCGCAGTCTTGTAAAACAAATGATTTGAAAATAAAATTTCATACTACGACTATGGTCACAGAACTCAATTTTATCTGGCAGTTTATTATTATGAATGTGACCAAAGTCACAGTATTGATGTAAAGGATAACTTTTAAAATAATTTTTTTCCTGCGACTTAAGTCTCATCTCTGACAGATTGGTTATATATTTATGTGTATTTATATGTCTTTAGATTTTAAATTGAATGACTAATATTTCCGATGATGAAAAATTTCTAATAGGCCCTTTTTTGAAGAAGAAGAAGAAGAGAAGAATCAAGATGAAAATATTGAATCTGACATCCCGATGGAACATGAACCTGTCAAAATAGCTGATGGAGATCTATGTTTGTAACTAAAAATTAATATCTGATCCCACTCTCGTTTTTTTTTAGAACGACACTCTCTATAAGTCAAAAAATCTAAATCGACAGCGTGAGGAGACACAGAGAGATAGACATATAAAAGGGAAGAAAAATAATAATAAAGAATATAAAACTAATACATCATCGCAAAAAAACTGTCTTTTTTGAACGATAGGGCCTTTTAGTAATTTCAATTATTTTCAAAAGCGGTGTGTCATTAAGATTGTCGAATTATGTGGCACATATTGTGCCACGTCAGCGCCGGCTGATAAACATTTTTCTGCATATATATAAAAATGTATATCAGCCTGTGGTGACGTGGCTCGATTTGTCACCTCACTGATTTGCGGCCCGCTTTTAGGTAGAAGTTAAATTACCAAATACCCCTTATGATAACTTTTCCTTATTGTTTAATATTATTTTTCCCCCCTTTTATTTTTGCCGCTCTTTCAGATCAATTTTTTCAGCCTGCGATAAAATTCTACTTTATAGTTTAATTTTTTGTATATAATGTAGTCAGAGTCTTTGGTCGCATTGTACATTTAAACTGTGACCTTAGTCAAAGTCTTTGGTCGCAGTGTACATGGTTAAATGCGACCAAGGTCGCAGTGTTGTTATTGATAAAGATGGCCAGGAACTGCAATTTAGGGTTGCATTACATGGACTGCGATTTTGGTCGCAGTACGTTAAGTAATTAATTTTTTTGTATATAATGTAGTCAGAGTCTTTGGTCGCATTGTACATTTAAACTGCGACCTTAGTCAAAGTCTTTTGGTCGCAGTGTACATGGTTAAATGCGACCAAGGTCGCAGTGTTGTTATTGATAAAGATGGCCAGCAACTGCAATCTAAGGTTGCATTACATGGACTGCGACTTTATATTAACACACATAGTCTTCTTTGTACTGCTATATTGTAACACTCAATCTTATTGTATAAGAGATCGTTTTTGTATCATTTGCACATGCCTGGAGATAAATGCCTGGACATAAATAAAAAGCATATTTATTTTTTTAATAAACTACGAACTTGGTCGCAGCCATGCATTGCAAACTAAACAACTATGACCATAGATGACACTGCGACCAAGGTCGCATAAGATACATTACAAACAGTAACTACTGCGACCAGGGTCGACACTGTGACCAAAGACTGCGACTAAGCAACTGCTGCGGTGACGTGTCATCTCGTCGCAGTGTTGTTGTTTACCTCGTCGCAGTGTTGTTGTTGATTAAGACTAAAGACCAGCAATAGCGACCAAGATTGCAGATTATTTTTTTAAGACTGCGGCCATCAACTGCGACCAATGTCGTAGTGTTGTTGTTGATTATTTATAAAGACCACCAACTGCGACCAAGGTCGCAGTGATGTTGTTGATTAAGAGTAAAGACCAGCAACTGCGACCAAGGTCGCTGTGTATTTTATTAAGACTAAACACCAACAACTGCGATCAAGGTCGCAGTTTATTTTATTAAGACTAAACACCAACAACTGCGATCAAGGTCGCAGTTTATTTTATTATGACTACGGTCGTTTATTTTATCAAGACTACGGTCAGAAACTGCGACTAAGGTAGCAGTGTTGTTGTTGATTAAGACTAAAGTCCAGCAACTATTAAAATACACAAACCCTAAAATTTTTTGAAAATATCATTTTTGTAGTTCCTTTTTCGACGGATGATTTCTTAGGCGCCATCAGTTGCAAATATGTTTTTTAAAAAACGGATCAAATTTTAGAAGGAAAAGAACTAATTGGATCAGAACCGCCGGTTGAAGTTTTAGAGCTGTAAATTTTTTTGGAAGACAATTTTTTTACAATAAGGTAAAAGGTTGTGAGGGAGGGTATTTTTGGAAAATACAATGTTGAGGTGACTTGCATTTAATTGGGCGGGATTTTACAGGATTTTGTCCGCCAAATTTTTTTACAGATGTGGGGCGGTGATGTTGCCACGCCCGCAGGCTGAGAAAACTCTCTCAGCCTGCAGGCTGAGGTACAGTAAGCCATATATATATATATATTATATATATATATATATATATATATATATATATATATATATATATATATATATATATATATATATGAGTGAGGGGAAGAGATTGAGACTCGCATCTCAATAGAATCAGACCCACATCTGTTGAGAAATAACCCAGATGGGAAGGTCAACTTCACATTAGAGGAAAACACAGAGTCACGTTTGCAGAGGAGAGAGGAGTGGAGTGATGGTGATTGATGAGAGTTGATTAGAGCGAAATTAAATGAGAGAGAAAGGATGGAATAATCCTCGCATCCAACAGAGGCTGAACCCCGCGTTTGGGCCATTCTCGCGTCTGGCATGGGTGAGGGTTGCGTTCAGCAGAGGAGAGAGAAAGTAGCTGGGAGCAGATGTTTTGAGGGGATTTTGCGTGGTGGAGAAAATTAGGAGAAAAGAAGGGAAAAGAATGAGTGGAGGACAAAATTGAAAAAGCGAAAAAAAAAAGAAAGAAAAATTATTTGGGTAAAACTCCGGAATTTTGGAAAATATTGAAAATGCTAGAAAAGTCTGGAAAATGAAGTAACTCGAAACGATTCTCAAAAATTCTAAAAAATAATAAATATTATTTTAAGATACATGGTGAAATCGGTGTTAAGAAATCATTAACTTTTAAATAAAAATCCTAGAATCTACCAACAATGATACCAAATCCGGTTGAATTCCGATAAATTAAAAAATATTTCCAAAAATGTATTTAGATACAAAAAGGAATAATGTAAAAGGACTTTCTAGAAATTTGACTCCGTTTGTAATTTAAAAATTCGAGAATCCATCGGTGACAACGGTCGATACAGGTTTTAAAGATTTTGCAATTGAATTTTGAAATTTTTCAGAAAATTATGAAAAATCTAAAATCTTAGAAATAATGTTTGAAACTGAAATCAGTCAAATCTAACTATCAGAAAGACCAAATTGAATAATACATTAGGATCGGGTCTCCGGTTCAGACTCGGGTAGTTTCTGAATCCAGGAATCTGGATCCAAATACCAAATGATGGTATAAATATTCATAAAACATGTTGCTGCATATTCTTGGTTGGGGATTCTTGTGTTGTTTTCTCCAAGGACGCTGTTAAGTCAGTATTACTCTTTAACAGACACCAAATCAGAAATGTGGATTTCAGAGGATGCAATATGCCAATATTAAGCGTTTTGTTTTAAAGTGCATGCCTTTTCTCATAGCAAGTTTGATTTTAAATGTTTCTCTCTTTTAAAAATAATGTAATTAATGGAGATTGTTTGATCACTTCTGTCTTAATAGTTTATGCATTGTTTTATTATCTGATATCTCTTTTAGTCTTCTCCAAACAGCCAAAGATGTGATTGATATCTAAAAGTGCGATTGATGTTCATTTAGTGTGTTATGGTCGGTGACACTATTTTCTTCTTGATCTTGTGATTCAGGGAGTCTTGTAGCTCCAGTTTGGCATTATGCTACTTGAATATGTGACAAAGGTGTGAAGTATCCTGGTGCCGGTGGAGTTGACGTCTGAAAATTCCAATAGTCTAAAATGGAGACACATCTTGAGTTCTTATATGTAAAAGAAATATGTAGATATGTGTGACGGTGGGTCCATCAAAGTATAGCATGAGTGTGAGCATGTATAGTGGCGGAGCCCAAGGAAATGGAAGGCCAAGGACAGCCCCTCCTGACTTGTCATCTTTACTGCTAGATGCTCAAATTTGCTGTCTTGGGATGCCAGTAAGGCCTCGTTTGCATTCTGAACGTAGAATACATTTATTTAGTTTTCGTTAGATTTTCATTCTTTTCTTGCAATTTTTTAAAAAAATATTTCTTTATGTTGTTGCATTTACAAATAGTCCCAGCAGTCACAGAGCTTCTAGCTGCACAGCTGTGTGGCCAGATTATGATAACCCCTCCAAACCTTTGTACCTATATATAAATTCACCTGGAACACATGTAAATACTTCCCTTGATAAATTCTTTTACAATCCTTCCAAGGTGTCTTTTCTCTTAAGGGGAAAAATATTGATTGTATGCTATATCATCACCTGAATACTTGGATGTTAGATACCTTTATATATTCTGAGATGAGAAGAATGAGACTGTCAGATCTGAAACTGAAGCGTATGCCATTGCCGATACCATATCCAGGGGCGGAACCAGGAAAATTTTTTAGGGTGGGCTACAATTTTTTATGGCATATACTTATGAATTATATGAATTTATCAAAAGAATAAAACAGTATTCTCTACTAAATCAGGAGCGGAACTAGAAATAAATTTGCTAAAAAAAGTCAAAATAGAAAGGGGTGTAACACAATATATGAAAAAGAACAAAAAATAAAAATGAGTTTAAGCCTATATATAAAAAAATGGGCCGAGCTGTAGCCTGGCCCAGCCCACTTATGGGTCCGCCCATGACCATATCCGAAAGTGAATTATATAACTTTATCATGTAAAATCTAATTGTTTCAAAACTTTATGCCACTGCATTTACACCTCCCTCCATCCCACTTCCCTCCCTTCATCCCTCCGTGTTTAAAGATGTGTAGATACATAAGCTGTCACTTCGACATGGTTCTTTGAGTGTAGACTAAAGTTACTTCCCAATGGTGCATTGGACATCCTTGGCATCCTTGGTTGTTTTGTTCTACCCTCTGTCGAGATTGTTGGGTATCCTGCTTAACAAGAATCAATCTGACAACTTATCAAGATCACTGAGATATCAACAATCTAATTGGCCAGGTCGGCAAATATCAGGTGGGAGGGTTTCCGTTCAATAGAACGTTCCTTAATTCAAGAACCACCTTTCAATTTCCTTCCTTGGTTTAAGCACCAATTAGACTGAATCCAAGTCAGTCTCGATATACTGTAAAGTATATCCCCTGTATAAAGGACTTAATCCACTTATACAGTTTCACTTAGACTGAATCTAAGTCAATCTCGATATACTGTAAAGTATATCCCCTGTATAAAGGACTTAGTCCACTTATACAGTAATTGAAGTGAGGTACGCTTACAGCGAATCTCCTTAAGACAATTACGTCCCCCGCACCGGTGCTTACGGGATAATGGACGCTGGTCTCCCAAGATACAACACTTCTTCACGGTATTTGGACAGCACTACCAAATACCGTACGGTCGAACCGTAGTCAACCAGTACCTACACAGGATTAGCAAAACAGCGGTATAACGACAAATTTCAAATGAATATTTGTCTTACTCTTTTGGAGGAACACCCACTGTTGAGGACGTAGGAAGGTTGAAGAATTTTTGGCAGAATCTCCTTTAGGAAGTAGCTTCGGATTTCCACTTCACTTGGAAGTCGCGGATTCCCACTTCGTTGGAAGTCACTTCTGGAATTCGTGGATTCCCACTTCGCTGTTGGAAGTTGCTCTGGAAGTCGAGGAGTCGCACTTCGCTGGAGCCCAGTTCAGAACGGAGTCAGAACTTATAGAGAGAGGGAGAGATCTTTCAGAAGAGAGAAAGATTCTTCAGTTTGGTGTGTCTGAGAATGGACCCCTGGAGCGCTTTTTATAGCGCTCTGGAGGGGTATTCTCGTCCGCCAATTCCCAACAGTTGCGACGGTTCTGTCCGAACCGTCGCAACCGACCAACCGCTCTGTCGGTTTTCCGACAGCGGTTGGCGAACGGTCGGATCCGTTCGCGCGGGCGGACACCCGTTGGAGTTTTCGAATCCTTCCGCGGGCGGGTTGGATTAACGGCCCCTGATTCAAAAAGAGAACCAGGTCGCGTGCGTGCACGTACGCATGTACGAGTATAGTTCCCTCCAATTCGCGCGCGAAAATCCAAGTACCCAAAGGGCACACCCTTTGGTCTCATTTTTTCTCTATTTATACCCCATATACTTCCATCACATGGCCAATGTGGGACTAAATGCTTGTAGCTAAATTTAGTCCCTTTTGGCTTTGAATTAGGCAATCTTTGAACTTGAATATCTCATTCATTCGAAGTCGGAATTGAACATGTAAATATACCACGTTCATCACAAATGGAAGGAGAACACACTCCAACCATCATCCGGTTGATTTGATCAACGGATCTTGCCATAATTCATCTCGAAGATTCAGCTTTATTTTCTTCAATTCCAACAATCCCCCACAATGAATGAAGAATTCAAGGAAATGACACACAAAGAGACTGACTCTATTGTGTAAGGTACTTTAGAAAAGAAACTGCATAAGGATAGGTGAACTAGGTCTTGAACCTTCCATAGCGAAAGCTTTATCGGACTTACTGGCTAATCAGTGAATTAGGTCTTGAACTGTTAGCCGTTAGTGTAAGCCAAGTCAACAAGCTTCACACAGTGACTTTCCAAATCAACTTTGGTTCTCTGTTGTGTCCGTTTTGGCCCTGGACATTCTTGGTTTCAGAGAGTATCTTTAGGGAATAACAGCCTCCATAGAGATTCCCAAAGAGCCGACCCAACTCTATACTCACATAGGTGATGGACCTATGAAGAGTAGTCTACTCTACTCCACTTGTATAGTAACAAGATATAGGCATCATTAAAAGCGTTAAGCTTATCCTTAATCCACTTGTAGAAAAGCACTTATGTGCACCTTAGGAATGGATTGGAGTCAAGCTCCCAAGTGCTTACTTGCTGAGTCAATCATAACTAGTTTTTCCTCTTGAACTTAGTCCGTGGGATCTCCAGTCGCTAAGTGAGGTTTCCATTAAGCTGACTCGGTAAGGTTAGGCTTTTAGACCCATTCCCCTCGATGCGCAGTTTATACGCTCTCCACTTAAACCTTTAGTAAGCGGATCCGCTAATTATCCTTTGACGATACAAAGTCAATAGAGATAATTCCATTTGAGAGCAACTGCTTCACGGTATTATGTCTACGACGAATATGTCTAGACTTACCGTTGTATATCACATTTTGTGCCCTAGATATAGCTGCTTGATTGTCGCAGTGTATACATATAGCGGGCACTGGCTTTTGCCACAACGGTATATCTTCTAAGAATTGTCGAAGCCATTCTGCTTCTTCTCCAGCCTTATCTAAGGCTATGAATTCTGATTCCATAGTGGAACGGGCAATACATGTTTGCTTAGAAGATTTCCATGATACCGCTGCTCCTGCTAGAGTAAATACGTATCCGCTAGTTGATTTTGATTCCTCAGAATCTGCAATCCAATTAGCATCACTGTATCCTTCCAGTACAGGAGGATACTTTCCATATCTCAAGGCATATTCCTTGGTATGTGATACGTAACCCAAATACTCGTAGTAGAGCGGTCCAATGTAGATCACTAGGATTACTAGTATATCTACTCAACTTGCTTACAGCGTAAGCAATATCGGGTCTAGTGCAATTCATTAAATACATTAGACTTCCGATAATCTGCGAATACTCCAACTGGCGTATTCCAGTTCCTGTATTCTTGTGAAGGTGGACGTGTGGGAGAAAAGGATTTGTATTCTCTTTTATCCCATAATCCTTGAATCTTTCTATCATCTTATCCACGTAGTGAGATTGAGATAGACTGATTCCATCTGGTGTTCTAGTAATTTTAATTCCTAAAATTACATCAGCAACCCCCAGATCCTTCATATCAAAACTGTTGGATAACATTCTTTTAGTGGACTTAATAATCTCAATATTAGTCCCAAGTATCAACATGTCGTCTACATAAAGACAGACAATGATACATGCATCTCCAACTGTTTTCGTGTAAACACACTTATCGCATTCATTGATAGTGAATCCATCTTTGATCATGACACTATCAAATTTCTCATGCCATTGTTTTGGAGCCTGTTTTAAACCGTATAAGGATTTTACCAATTTACACACCTTGTGTTCTTGGCCCTTGACTTTAAATCCTTCAGGTTGCTCCATATAAATTTCTTCATTTAATTCACCATTTAAGAATGCAGTCTTGACATCCATTTGATGGATATCTAAGTTGTGCAATACTGCAATCGCAATCAACATCCGAATGGCGTTATTCTTGTTACTGGTGAATATGTATCGAAGTAGTCAAGTCCTTCTTTTTGCCGATAACCCTTGGCTACTAATCTAGCCTTGTACTTATCGATAGATCCATCGGGTTTTAATTTTCGTTTGAAAATCCACTTACACCCAATTGGTTTACTTCCAGGAGGCAAGTTTACCAATTCCCAAGTATGATTACTTAGTATGGATTCTATTTCGCTATTTATAGCTTCTTTCCACATTTGTGCTTCTGGGTTTGACATAGCCTCTTTAAATGTTTGAGGCTCGCTCTCAATAGCGTATGCTATGAAATCTGGACCAAAAGATTTTGAGATTCTAGATCTCTGACTTCTTCTTGGTTCAATTTCCGCATTTACAATTGGTTCCTCGGGGCTTTCGTCCCTGAACGCCATCTCGTGTGTTCTTTTCCCAGAAGTCTTATCTGCTTCCCGTTTGTACGGAAAGATATCTTCAAAGAACACAGCATCTCGAGATTCGATAATCATGTTTACATGAATATCTGGTATTTCTGATTTATGAACCAGAAACCTATAGGCACTACTATTCAAGGCATAGCCTATGAATACGCAGTCTATAGTTTTTGCTCCCAACTTAGTCTTTTTAGGTAATGGTGCTAGCACCTTGCAAGGCACCCCCACATTTTGAGGTAATGGTAGGAAGGTGTCCTTCCATGCCATAACTCGAATGGTATAAGACCAAATTTCTTGTGGGGTACTCTATTTAGAATATGATTTGCAGTTAATAGAGCTTCCCCCCACAAGTTCTGCGGAGCTCCAGAACTTACGAGCATGGAGTTAACCATCTCCTTCAAAGTTCTGTTCTTCCGTTCAGCAATTCCATTCTGCTGAGGAGTGTATGGTGCTGTAGTTTGATGTATTATACCAAAACTAGCACATAACTCACTAAAATCATTTGATTCATATTCTCCGCCTCTATCGGATTTTAGAATCTTGATTTCTTGTTGAGTTGATTCTCAACTTCGGCTTTATATGTTGTAAACATATTTATTGCCTCATCCTTACTGTTCAAAAGATACACATAACAGTATCTTGTACAGTCATCGATAAAAGTAATGAAATACTTTTTACCGCCTCTAGTTGGCATAAACTTCAAGTCACATAGATCGCTATGAATTAACCCTAAAGGTTCTGTATTTCGATCTATTGAGTGAAATGAATTTTTAGCCAACTTGGCCTCAACACAAAACCTCACACTTGCGAATTTCTTCCAAGTTGAGTTTAGGAATATATCGCAGATTAGACAAGTTTTTCAAAGACTTGTAATTACATGCCCTAATCTAGCATGCCACAGAATAGGAGACTCAAGCAAATAAACAGAAGATTTTCCTTTTATTAGCTTTGGGTACAAATACACGGACTTTTTATCAACCACTGCAACATTGGCTTTGAAAAGTCCATCTACAAGATAACCCTTTCCCACATACATCCCTCCCTTAGTAAGTACAAATTTGTCGGATTCAAATACAATTCTAAATCCTTTCTTACTAAGTATAGATCCGGAAATCAGATTCTTTCGGATGTCTGGAACATGAAGGACATCGTTAAGAGTAAGCTCTTTGCCCGATGTCCACTTCAGGATGACCTTGCCCTTTCCTTCAACCTTTGAGGAAGCTGAATTACCCATGAATAATTGCTCATCTTGCTCTAGCCTTTGATATTCTGAGAATAACAATTTCTCCGAGCAGATGTGCCTGGTAGCTCCCGTGTCTACCCACCAGTCTTTGTTATTGGTTGTCAGATTTACTTCTGACACCACAGCAGAGAAAGACTTGGTGATTCATGGTTGGTCATGTTGGCCTGTGGGTGGCTTTTCTTGTTCTTCTTTTGACGGCTGCGGCATTCATTTGCTTTGTGACCTTCTTTGTTGCAGATGTAACAGGTCCCTTTGAAGCGCATGGTTCTGCCGTCTTGAGCCTTGCCTTTGTACCCCTGGGAAGGCTTCTTCCTCTTCAAGCTTTTGGAAGTAGACGCTTTCCCCTTTGAGTCCTCGATCACATTTGCTTTTGCTTCATAGGAGTTCTTGCTGCTCCTTTTCTCGGACTTGCGGTTGTCCTCCTCTATACGAAGCCTCACAATGAGATCCTCCAACTTTAGCTCCTTTCTCTTGTGCTTCAGGTAGTTCTTGAAGTCTCTCCACGCAGGGGGGAGCTTCTCCACGATTGTTGCAACCTGAAAAGTTTCAGGAAGAATCATACCTTCGGCCTCTATTTCGTGCAAGATAAGTTGGAACTCTTGCACCTGACTGATGACAGTCTTGGTATCCACCATTTTGTACTCCAGAAATCGTCCAACGACGAACTTCTTGGTACCAGCATCTTCAGTCTTGTACTTCTTGTCAAGACTATCCCATAACTTCTTTGCCGTAGTAATCGGACTGTAGACATTGTAAAGAGAGTCATCCAGTCCATTAAGAACATAATTTCGGCAAAGGAAGTCACCTTGTGTCCAAGCATCGAATGCAAGGACTGAATCCCGATCAGTTCCGGGTTCTGGTGGATCCTCCTGCAGGAATTTGGCCAGATGTAGAGTGGTCAAGTAGAAGAGCATCTTCTGTTGCCACCTCTTGAACTCTGTGCCATCAAACTTTCCTGGCTTCTCCGGCTTCGGGTTAGGAAGTGGAGTTGGCATCAAACCTTGGAGCGGTATGTTGTTGCCTTGCTGGAGGTATCTTGATTTGTCTCAGACATTTTTCTACAAGTTCAAGCAGAACAGAAGTGAGAAACAATAATTGTCTTAAGATTGTTGGGTATCCTGCTTAACAAGAATCAATCTGACAACTTATCAAGATCACTGAGATATCAACAATCTAATTGGCCAGGTCGGCAAATATCAGGTGGGAGGTTTTCCGTTCAATAGAACGTTCCTTAATTCAAGAACCACCTTTCAATTTCCTTCCTTGGTTTAAGCACCAATTAGACTGAATCCAAGTCAGTCTCGATATACTGTAAAGTATATCCCCTGTATAAAGGACTTAATCCACTTATACAGTTTCACTTAGACTGAATCTAAGTCAATCTCGATATACTGTAAAGTATATCCCCTGTATAAAGGACTTAGTCCACTTATACAGTAATTGAAGTGAGGTACGCTTACAGCGAATCTCCTTAAGACAATTACGTCCCCCGCACGGTGCTTACGGGATAATGGACGCTGGTCTCCCAAGATACAACACTTCTTCACGGTATTTGGACAGCACTACCAAATACCGTACGGTCGAACCGTAGTCAACAGTACCTACACAGGATTAGCAAAACAGCGGTATAACGACAAATTTCAAATGAATATTTGTCTTACTCTTTTGGAGGAACACCACTGTTGAGGACGTAGGAAGGTTGAAGAATTTTTGGCAGAATCTCCTTTAGGAAGTAGCTTCGGATTTCCACTTCACTTGGAAGTCGCGGATTCCCACTTCGTTGGAAGTCACTTCTGGAATTCGTGGATTCCCACTTCGCTGTTGGAAGTTGCTCTGGAAGTCGAGGAGTCGCACTTCGCTGGAGCCCAGTTCAGAACGGAGTCAGAACTTATAGAGAGAGGGAGAGATCTTTCAGAAGAGAGAAAGATTCTTCAGTTTGGTGTGTCTGAGAATGGACCCCTGGAGCGCTTTTTATAGCGCTCTGGAGGGGTATTCTCGTCCGCTAATTCCCAACAGTTGCGACGGTTCTGTCCGAACCGTCGCAACCGACCAACCGCTCTGTCGGTTTTCCGACAGCGGTTGGCGAACGGTCGGATCCGTTCGCGCGGGCGGACACCCGTTGGAGTTTTCGAATCCTTCCGCGGGCGGGTTGGATTAACGGCCCCTGATTCAAAAAGAGAACCAGGTAGGGAACTCTGATCAGACCACGGACCACGGACCACCGAGCCCGAGCCCACGGCCCACGGGCCCAGGCCCAGGCCCAGGCCCGAGCCCGAGCCCGAGCCCGGCCCGAGCCCGGCACCGGCACCGGCCGGCCGGCCGGCCGCCGCCAGCGGCGGCGCGCGTGCGTGTACGTACGCATGTACGAGTATAGTTCCCTCCAATTCGCGCGCGAAAACTCCAAGTACCCAAGGGCACACCCTTTGGTCTCATTTTTTCTCTATTTTACCCATATACTTCCATCACATGGCCAATGTGGGACTAAATGCTTGTAGCTAAATTTAGTCCCTTTGGCTTTGAATTAGGCAATCTTTGAACTTGAATATCTCATTCATTCGAAGTCGGAATTGAACATGTAAATATACCACGTTCATCACAAATGGAAGGAGAACACACTCCAACCATCATCCGGTTGATTTGATCAACGGATCTTGCCATAATTCATCTCGAAGATTCAGCTTTATTT
>JAVJIF010028926.1:0-72133 GCA_038442645.1 Agave tequilana | reverse complement strand
TCTAGTATGAACTCCTTGTAGGTGTTGCGGCACGAGTGATCCAGTAGGATCAGTTTTTAGTGGAAATCCTTCATAGTGTTGAAGGCAGGGACGTAGAGCAAGGGTGCTCGAACCTCGAAACAAATCTTCCGTGTTTGTGGTTGCTCTTTATCTCTCAAAGGAATTCCTCCAGGTAAGGTGAGGCCAAGCTGCGGAAGGAACTCTCCGTCCAAAGAATATAGATAGAGTCAGAAAATCGGCCCTCTGGAGGTGAACCTGTGACTTCGCCCTGTTCTTATGGCGGGCAGTAGCAACAACACGATCTCTCGAAAAAAAGCCAAAAAAGACTCAAGCCCTATCCAAGATGCCCCACCAATCAAATAACGTATCTTGCATGCTTACATTACTTATATCTTTATATGCTTGATATATATTGTGCCTTACTGTATATGCTTGGGTTTGTTTGCTCACGCTTGTATTCATTCAAGAGAGCCATAGTGGCACCTCAACTCTTATCTAGAGGAATCTTGAGGAGATAGTCCAGAGCCCTTCCTTGGGAATTTGGCTATACTCTTGTGTTATACTTTGGTGTGTTTTGCATAATAGTTTTTTGTTTGCTTAAATAATTTTTAATTCCACATTATTCATCATTAGATTAGCTAGTCACCTATTCACCCCCCTCTAGGTGATCTACAAATGGTATCAGAGCTTGGTGCTCTTGATTTGGGTCTAACAACTTTGAGTTAAAGATCCTCTTTTTAGCTAATCACAATATTTGTTTACACACACATGGATTTCATGACACCTCCCATGTTTGATATTCCTAACATCCAAATTTGGAAGGTTAAGATGTCAATGTACCTCAAAGCACTAGGAATTCATGTTTATTTTACCACTATTAAAGATTCACATTGTTTAAATGACAGAAACCTTGAGGCTAATACAAAAACCCTCCATGCTTAAAGAGTACCCTAAATGATGAATATTTATCTAGGGTTGTTAATTTTGATTCGGCTTTTGTAGTATGGAACACTATAGTCTCCCTTGGCGAACAAAAGCAATACTATGTCGGGAGCGACTCGGATGATGAAAGTGATGCTTTCAACATATGCCACCTGGTCCAAGAGGATAACCCCCTTGAGGTAAATTCTGAATCCGATCTTGATGAGGATGTTGACATGTCATATGATGAGCTTGCTTCATTTTGTCAACAAATTCTTGAAAAATATGATGTGCTTAAAAAGGATAATAAAAGATTGAAAAATAAATTTGAATACATTTCAAAAGAAAATGAATTTTTAAAAAAAGAAAATATTTCTTTGTCTTCTAAACTAAATGATATTTGTGAAGGAAATAATTCTTTGAAAAAAAAATCACGTTGGTGGAAAAAGAAAAAGAAATTATTTTGGATTAAAATAACGCTTTGAAAAGAAAAATTGTTTCAAAAGAAAAAGAAAATATTTCTAAAAAGAAAAAGACTGATGATTCTCATTCTTACCATGCTCTTCATGCTACTATTGATAAAAATGAGATTCAAGTCTTGAAAAATAGAATAAATTATTTGAGCTCAATGATAGGTAGTAAAAAGTGCATATTTATTACTACATTTACTATCATATTTCCATTTATTATTATAATTATGCACTATTACTAATGTTTTATTATTTATTGTGTGCAGGCCTTGGGTAACTAAAAAATAAAGAAATAAAAGCCTGAATGAAGCCCAGAAGCCGAAAAAGCCCATGTGCAAGCCCATGTGCAAAAATTGTAGTAATTAGAAGTTTCTTATTATCTAACCTAATCTAAACTTAGATTTTTAAATTCTTTATTTAAAATCTAAGGGAGGAAAAGGAAGGATAAGAAAGAACTCCTAATTGCTAAAAGAAGAGGAAAGGGATGGACTTCTACTCAACCCTAATTGCTTGCAGAAAAAGGCTAAAGATAAAAGGAGAAGAGTGCAAAGATAAAAATTCAAAAAATTCGGATTCAGACTGTACACATTTTAGTATTCAGATCATAACTTTTGCGACAGATATGCAAATCCGATGATTCAAGATGATCTAGAAAGAAGATTTGAAGGCCTACAACTCTTAGGTTGATCAAACTTTCCAATTCAGTCAGCAGATAAGCCATATTCAGCGATCAACATGATAACAAGTTGCAGGACAGAATTGAACTTCTATGGATAAGTCAAAACAAGTTTGGAGATAAAAGAAGAATTCAAATTCAGAGATATTTTGCTCCTCTTATCTTCATACGCTTCTTATCCTCTGGTTTTCTCCTATAAATACCCCTGCATAGTAACAGAGGAAGGGCAGATCTCAGAAGTCCAGCGAACTACAGATCTAAATCTAGGGTTTTTAGGCTAGTTGTAGTTTAGGTTTTTTCTTTTCTCTTTTGTAACTTTTATTTTTTTATGTAACTGAAAGTGGAGGATGCTTTCGTGGAGGAAGGAGTTCATGCTTGTACTGAGGTGATATCGGTGTAAGTCATACTTTTCTTCCATTGTTAATAAAATCTACTCAAGGTTTGTTTTTGTTATTCTTGTTTTTCTATTCTTGTTTTCTTTATTGTTTCTCTCTAATGTCTTGCAAACCATGAGATCTGATCGCTTCGAGACTGCTTAGCCGAAGAAGTGCCCTTGATGGCCTATGGTGATGAACAAGCCTTCTCTGCTAGTATAGTATAGTTTGTCATTTCTTTTGTAGTATAGATCGAGAAGGGGGAAGATCCTATATGTCATGTTTGAATGCCTTCAGAGACAAGGTAAGTCGTTGCAAACGGATCAAAGGTAAACAAGGCTGAAGAAGTAGGTATGTGTTATAGTTTTCTTTTATTTTTGTAGATTAAATCACCATCTTCCAACTCTTTGTTTTCCAACTCATTGTAAATACCGCTTCTATTTCTCCATCTTCTTAACCTACCGCTTTCTTCCTAACCTAACTTTAACTACTATTTTCTTATTTTCCTTTTAATAACTAAAAGAAGAAATTTTTAGAGAACTTACTTAAACGCTTCCATCGCTAGTCTCTCCCTGAGGATCACGACCCGCATAGCCATTGCTACAGCGGATAGAATTGAGCACCTTGCACATCTCTAATTCTTAAATCTAATATTCTATATTTTGTGTGCAGGAAAAACTCAATCAAAATTTTGGCGCCGTTGCCGGGGAGGGACGGTAAGTATTCTATAAAAAAAAAATAATAAATAACTAATTCTTTTATTCTTTCTGTTTGCAGGTTTGGAGAACAGGAAAACTAACAGCAGCAAGGACATATAGCAACTCTGTGCCTCTGCCCTCGAAGGCAGAGCAGCAGAGCTTACTATAGTGCCGCGCAAACACGGCAATAGCCGCGTTTCCGCGGCCTTAGTAGTGAATTACTCACTAAGGTTTCTGCAGGTTGCTGCAATTTGCAAATTTGATTTGTCTGCTCTGTTAAATATTTTCTGTGATCACCCTGCATACTGCTAACTAATTAACAGTAAATTATTTGTTGATAAATAAAAAAAATTAGACTCTTGCATTTTAGGCACGTGTCTATTTAATTTTTTTAATTTTTGTTGAAGAGTGCTGGAGACAAGGTACGTTCGCATTGCATATAGACTAGGAAGCACCCTTGGCTGATTTTCTACTTTGAGTGAATATTTGTCTACTGCTTTACACGTACACAAAAAAATTTAAGGGCATAACCCATAAATAACATAAGGTGGGGATTTCATCACCCTTTCTTGGCCCACAAATCATCTCCGTTGCACTCACAACCCTAACCCTAAATAAAAATTAGTAGACGTTGGCCCTAGGGACATCTCGGACTCAATTAGGAGATTATCCTAAGGGGGAACGGTGTTGGAATTTGACTCCTACCAAATCAGTGTCTAGGAAGGGGATTGAGGGCCGAAAGCCTGAAGATTGGTGGTTATTTAATTAAGGAACGTCTTTGACGGAAAACCTCCCACCAATCTTGCCCTGACCTGGCTGATTAACTTGTGGTCAAAGTCTACACCCTACCTCCCATGGACAGTCTAACCAGTTAGGAGTCGTCTAGGTCATAAGTCTACCCTAACTTAGGTTAGAATTTTTTTCCTTTTTTGTTTGCTTATTTGTTTGTTTTCTTTTTATTTGTTTGTGTTTGTGTGATATGGCATATAACAATAATTTTTCCAATTTTAATCCATATTACACACCAAACTCTTTTTCGGATATTACCAACCCGGCATATCATAACTTTGACCACCTAGTGTGCCGGAATGGTCTTATCCGAATGAATACCAACCCATGCCCCCCATCTTATGACCATAATTTCCATACCACTTTCGACTCTTCACAGAGTTCATGAGGTTTCGCTTCCTATGAGTCCAATTTTTAACCAACTTGTCCTCCATATCCACCTTGTCCACAATATTCCAAGATTCATACTCAGATCCACCAATTCAGAATAGAAAATCATCTATCTTGGAAATGATGAGTATGCATGAGTCCAAGCAACAACCACCATCAATCTTAGACATGATGATGCGTGAGTCCAAGCAACAATCACAGAATCTGACTGACTCACAACTTCATCACGATTGTCCCAACACTACTTCCTCTTTTCAAGTCCAATCACAAAATGATGCACCAATTGACTATGAAAAGATGCTTGAAGCCATGACTCAGGCTAGATTAGCTCGTGATCATGAAATAGATATGATGGTTCAATCTTTACGATCTCACCGTTCGACCAATTCTGATATCACTAATCATTCTGCTAGAGCCGACGAGCCACGTTGTTTTGGACAACAAGATTCTATTTCAGTACCATCATTTGAATTTGCCAAAACTCCAATTTTTGATAGTTGGCAAGTTATTCCTTTCCTGAAATAGAACTTGAGCATGAATATGATCCTGATCCCCAACTTGGTCATTCAATTTTACTTCCTGATTCAATAATGACTCCGATGTCTCCACCTGATTTCACTTTTCCCGAGTTAACATTGGATCCTGTGCCAATTCATCATGAATTTGAATCACCCATTTTCGATGATCATATTGAACTTGACCAATTTTATAATTTTGAAAGTTTCATGGATAAATTGGCAAGTTCTCATTTTTATGACATTGAATTCAATGAGACATGTGACCTAGATTCTCAAATCTATGATCAAGTTCAAATTCCTGAATCATTATTGACTCCTGTTTTGTTACCCGAATTAGGTAATCTTTTAGAGTCAGTTTCGATTCCCACACATATCATTCCTGAACTTGAATCAGCAATATTGAGTCACATTCCATTGTGGGAAGATTATTGTGGACTTGAGCTTCAATATATTGATTTGGACCCACTTCCTGAACCTAGCCAGACTCCTGAACCCTTACTTGATTTAAGTTTCTTTCCTGAGTCGGTATTCGTTCCCGTACTTATGACGTCCAAGTCAATCATTCCATCTTTTCACACTCCATTTTGGGACAAGGCGGTTGACACAATTGACTCTAAAAATAATTATGAAATTTGATGGGGTGGAATTATTAAAAATGATGATAATACATACATTTTAGTGGGTTATACAAGAGAAATTTCTGGTGGGTTCCTCCAAATACTACATTATCTTGATTGGGTAGCAACGCTTGGCCCAATTAGACCACCACCGGAACCACCACCTTGAGGTAACATCTGCCTTCCCTTCTTCTTTTTCATGCATACATGCATACATTCATACATTGAGGACAATGCATGAGATAAGTGTGGGGGGAAGCTTTACTAACATACTAACATAGGTAGAAACTAACAAAAATTTGCTAATGTTTAAAAAATAAATAAATAAATAAATAAATAAAAAAACTTTTTGAAAAAGGGACAATATTTTGACTTATCTTTTGAAAGAAATCTAAGTTAATCTTAAGAATTAGGAAAATCATGATTAGGATTTCTAAAAACTTGGTCAAAATAAATAAAATTTTGATTTTTAGGTATAGGAGGAAAAATTGAATAAGTAATTAGTTTTGATTTTTACCTTAATGAAATGTGCATACCTAATACATTTACATATCTAGGATTCTAAGACAAAGACTCTTGTGCCCTATAAAAAATAAAAAAAAAATTGAAAAAAAAGAAAGGGAAATTCACTGATTAAGCTGGATATATGTGCCTCAAGAAACATAAGTATTCACGCCTAAAGGTGATTTTATAAATAAAGTCCTTAGTTTTGTGGCCTAGTTCACTCGAATCCTTAAGTCCGTGGGTGTTTTCTCACCCGGTGCCCTAAAATCGACCGGTTTGGGAGCCACCGACTTTAAGTTCGCTACATGGGTGGATTAGAAAGCCTAAGGAAACTAAGAAAAATTACTCATATATGTATTAACACATCTAATAGTCAATTAGTTAGGTATGAGAGCCTCAAGAAGCCTTCATGCTTGCACGAAAGAAAATTAGATGAGTTATACATGTTTAAAAAAAAAAGAGAAAATAATAATAAAGAGGCATGAAAGTCCAAGTTAAGGAATTCCTAGTAAAAATTCACAAGGATGCATATGACTTAGGGTAATGAAAAAGACTATACAAACATTCAATTTTGACCCTTACCTAAAAAGGAAAACAATTTACTATATAAAGACTAAGTTTAAGAATGAATAAAAATAAGGATCCTAAAAACTTATAGATTACTTAGTCTTTTCAAAAGTATTTCAAATATTTTCTTTTTATGGATTTTGTGGGTGTAATCCGCTGAAAACCCTCACGAGACAACACTCGTCCTCTAGGGTAACCTAGGGGTTTAACGGATTGTTGCACGTGCTAAGTGCAATCGTGATTCCTACGAAAGTGAGTTAGCTAGTTTAGTTTTTCTTTTTCTTTTGATTTTTACTCGAGGACGAGCAAAAAGATAAGTGTGGGGGTGTGATAGGTAGTAAAAAGTGCATATTATTACTACATTTACTATCATATTTCCATATTTATTATTATAATTATGCACTATTACTAATGTTTTATTATTTATTGTGTGCAGGCCTTGGGTAATTAAAAAATAAAGAAATAAAAGCCTGAATGAAGCCCAGAAGCCGAAAAAAGCCCATGTGCAAGCCCATGTGCAAAAATTGTAGTAATTTAGAAGTTTCTTATTATCTAACCTAATCTAAACTTAGATTTTTAAATTCTTTATTTAAAATCTAAGGGAGGAAAAGGAAGGATAAGAAAGAACTCATAATTGCTAAAAGAAGAGGAAAGGGATGGACTTCTACTCAACCCTAATTGCTTGCAGAAAAGGCTAAAGATAAAAGGAGAAGAGTGCAAAGATAAAAATTCAAAAAATTCGGATTCAGACTGTACACATTTTAGTATTCAGATCATAACTTTTGCTACAGATATGAAAATCCGATGATTCAAGATGCTCTAGAAAGAAGATTTGAAGGCCTACAACTCTTATGTTGATCAAACTTTCCAATTCAGTCAGCAGCTAAGCCATAGTCGGCGATCAACATGATAACAAGTTGCAGGACAGAATTGAACTTCTATGGATAAGTCAAAACAAGTTTGGAGATAAAAGAAGAATTCAAATTCAGAGATATTTTGCTCCTCTTATCTTCATACGCTTCTTATCCTCTAGTTTTCTCCTATAAATACCCCTGCATAGCAACAGAGGAAGGGCAGATCTCAGAAGTCCAGCGAACTACAGATCTAAATCTAGGGTTTTTAGGCTAGTTGTAGTTTAGGTTTTCTTTTTCTCTTTTGTAACTTTTATTTTTTTATGTAACTGAAAGTGGAGGATGCTTTCATGGAGGAAGGAGTTCATGCTTGTACTGAGGTGACATCGGTGTAAGTCATACTTTTCTTCCATTGTTAATAAAATCTACTCAAGGTTTGTTTTTGTTATTCTTGTTTTTCTATTCTTGTTTTCTTTTATTATTTCTCTCTGATGTCTTGCAAACCATGAGATCTGATCGCTTCGAGACTGCTTAGCCGAAGAAGTGCCCTTGATGGCCTATGGTGATGAACAAGCCTTCTCTTGCTAGTATAGTTTGTCTTTTCTTTTTGTAGTATAGATCGAGAAGGGGGAAGATCCTATACGCCATGTTTGAATGCCTTCAGAGACAAGGTAAGTCGTTGCAAACGGATCAAAGGTAAACAAGGCTGAAGAAGTAGTATGTGTTATAGTTTTCTTTTATTTTTGTAGATTAAATCACCATCTTCCAACTCTTTGTTTTCCAACTCATTGTAAATACCGCTTCTATTTCTCCATCTTCTTAACCTACCGCTTTCTTCCTAACCTAACTTTAACTACTATTTTCTTATTTTCCTTTTAATAACTAAAAGAAGAAATTTTTAGAGAACTTACTTAAACGCTTCCATCGCTAGTCTCTCCCTGAGGATCACGACCCGCATAGCCATTGCTACAGCGGATAGAATTGAGCACCTTGCACATCTCTAATTCTTAAATCTAATATTCTATATTTGTGTGCAGGAAAAACTCAATCACTCAACTTTGAGCAATTGTGCATTCAACCATTCTATATTGGAAATCTTGTTTCAAAAGAAACGAGCTCCACATGTTCATGCATATAACCCACGGCATATATATGCACACTTTGCACATCATGATCATACTCATTCTCATATGCATGCTAGAGTGTACAAATGTACACATTGTGGCCGCAAAGGCCATCTTGGAAGATTTTACTTTGATAGATTAAATTCTACAAATTTTGCAAATAAAAATGTTTGGGTTCCTTATGATGCTAACATCTGTGGACCCAAAAGAAAATGGGTACCAAAATTCTCACCTCTTGTGTTTGATGTAGGTGTGGCTTTCACACGACGTGAGAGATATGGTGCCTTTGTGGTGGATGCAAGAGCTAGATGGATATACCCTATTGATGCATCGCTATCAAGAAAGTTTGGTGGGAGGACCACCATGTTTTGAAGACTTAGAGAATAGTGCATTTGGTTTGGTAACTATCTTAAACTCCCATTTAGTTTACTTGCTTTTACATTGATAATTTTTAGCATGTTTTGATTTTTATACTTCATGTGGTGAATACTTGTTTAGATCTATCTTTCATTAAAACTTGTGTATATACTTATACAAGTAGTAAGCGACACTTGATTTTTATATGTTTATGCTTCATTGCTCATTTGTACTCATTACATGTACATGTATAACCTAATTTTGATGATTATTTTATTTACACTTGTTTTCCCTATTTTTGTATATGTTTTTGCTTCATGTATATGCTTTTTTTGTCTAAAACTAATAAATATACATGTATACCTTGAGTCACTTGCCTTCATGAAAATTCTATTATGGACTCGTTTGTATTTGGGATATGTATGTATATCGTTAGTTTTGATAAAACATACATATATCTTGAAGTTTGTTTAAATTTGATGAAAAAATAAATTTATGATTTTCATGTTTTTGATAAAAGAACTTCATGTTTATTTTGAGCTTTATAGATTATTTTCATGAATGTGCTATTCACATGATTCTTGTGCACTCACATTTCTTTGTTTACTCATGACTTTATTTCATGAGCATATTTCTTTTTGAGCTTTATAGATTTCGAATGTCAATTTATGTCTACTTAGTAATGTTTCAATGAGATACATATGATTTGTTTTCATATTTGAAGCATTTTTAACTAGTTTTTAAAAAAATTACTTTAACTAGTTATTTATTCTTCATTTGGTAGTATTTTCAATCTACAATTATATTCAAATCTTATTTTGAAAACTTTTACCCTTTGAAGGGCGGTTGGATGGGCGACCATGCCTTGTATACTCTAAATTGAAAATCTTTAAATATGTGCATGAATAGGGTGGATAGGTATGAGTTATACACTTGATCTTTAAGAGTTTTTATGTTTGTATACTCATATGTGTTTTCTATATATGTATGCTTCAAATTTTAATGAGTATCAATTTCAATTGGTATTTTCATTTTCATACATATGTGTGTGTGTGTGTGTGTGTGTGTTTTGATTGTGCTTGATTTACAATATCTTTACATGTTTAAAGCATAAATTATATTTATACTAAGCTTGACTTAAATTAAATATAAATTGGTATCTTTATAAGCTTATGCATTGTTTTCAATTGGTATTTCAATTGATATCAAAATATACTTCATATTTTACCTTTTAATTGGTATAAAAAATTTACAAGATATTTCTAGTGGTATCCAAAACCTACAAGTGGTATCTTAAAATTTTATTTATTTACAAGTGGTACCAACTTTTATTTTGTCAACTACAATTTGATTTCATTCGGTATCAAAATTTATTTTGTTGACTTAAGAAAATTCAAAATTTGTTATAAAGTGATTTCAAAATTTCTTGATATATATTGCCTATATGCAAGGGGAGCTTAACATCTTCTCTATATATAGATTCATATTGTGTGTATCTTATATTGAAGAGCTTGACATCTCTTCTTTATGTGGTACACGTGTGTAGGGGAGCTTAACATCTCCGCTTATAAATTGTCTATTATGCTTTATGTGAGTTAGGATCTTGTCATCCCTTCTTTATGTAATGCATCTATGCAGGGGGAGCTAACTTTACGTCTCTCCTCTTCATGAATGTATCTCGCATATATATCTTTATTGTTTGATTTGTTTTCGCCCCTTTGTTGATGAATTGACAAAAAGGGGAGAAGAATTTTGAAAGTTTATATATGCATGTTTATTTTCTTGTTTATGCAAATAGGGGAGAAGAATTTGGTGAGTTTATGCATATATATTTTTGTTTAGTTTATGCACTTTATTGAATATCTTTATGTTTATTGCTATGCATGAGTTAAGGGAGAGCTTCTATGAAGCTTAATTCTTATCCATGCATATATAACTCCATGAGTTTGTCATCATCAAAAAGGAGGAGATTGTTGGCCAAAGGCCCATCGCCCTAGTTTTGATGATGATTAACTTATGTAGTTAAAGTACTAATGATCTTGTGTTTATTTAGTCTCAGATATTTGATCAAGATCTTAGTAGGTGTTTAGCTTTAACAAAAGATTCGAAGTCAAGTTTTGAAGCTAGCACGTGTTGATTCAAGAGCTCGCGCATCAAGTATGCATCAAGTACTCAAGAGGAGTCTAGCTCATGGATCAAGGTTTGGACCAAGTCCAAAAGGAGAAGAAGATATTCAAGAGAAGATTTTCAAGAGACTTGTGCCATGTTTGTAAGTGTTAAGATTTGTTTTTAGATTAAATGTAAAGGATAGATTAGTTGGTGGATTGCTCAAATTCATATACACACACAACATTTATATGTGTTTTCATAAGTTATTTTTGTGTTTAGAAAAATATCGTTTTAAATTTATCAAAACTTATTTTAGAGCTTATTGTCAAAAACATAGATATTTCATCTCATATGTGTAATGGATCATATCCATATATGCTAAGCTTCAAAAGTATTTAAAATATCTTATTTTAGTATTTGGAGAATTTTTGAAAAAATCATTTTTTAATTTGGAGATTGTTTTTGAAAAATACAGATTTTTGTTTAAACCAAAATTTCTATATTATAAAAAGGTTCAAAAAGTTTGTAATATGTGTTGATTTTTTATCACACATATTTGTACTTCAAAGTATGTCAAAAAACTCATTTTTGTAGATTTTATGTGATTTTATAAGAAAATATAAAACCAAGTTTTAATCCCTGAAAAATGTCTGACAAGGTCTTTCGGCGGTCGACCGACTAGTCGACCGGGCCAGAAGTCGGTCGTCGACCGGGCGGTTGACCGACGTGCACAAAACATGCACGGCCAATTGGCTGGTGGGCCGATCGACCGGGCAGTCGGCCCTCCAGAGAGCTCTGCTCTCTAGATCTGACCCCGGTCGATTAGGTAGTCGACCGGCCAGAGAGCTCTGCTCTCTGGATCCGGCCCTGGTCGACCGGCCGGTCAACCGGTGGCACAACGGTCAGAAATCCGACCGTTGGCAGGTCGACCGGGCGGTCAACCGATAGCAGCGTCAGCTGCTGATTGGCCTCCAACGGTCATATTTTGGGAGCCTATATATTCGGGTTTCCTTGGACTGTTTTACATAAGATTTCAAGAGAGTTTTTGTGCTAGTTTTTCCTACCTCTCTAAGTGTTTATCTCCACTTGTTTTAGGGCTAATACTTTCATATCAAAAGGAGAGTTTTCAAGAGTGGTTTTCAAAAGTGATTTCTTGAGTTTTTTACCACCAAATCAATCCTAGTTTTCTCACACATACTTGAGCTTTCCATTGCTATATCAATCCTATAGAGATTTGTTGCGAGAGTTTTTAGGTGATCAAAGTGTTGAGATCACCAAAGTGTTTCATCTTGTATTTGAGGAGGTGAACTTACGGGTTCGTGTTGTTTCGAGTTCTTGTGGAGCTCGGTGTAGAGGTGCGGCCTCGGCATGTTAGTGTGCTTGCGTGTGTTGTTCTTGTGGGAACAAGAGAGGGACTAGTGAGTCCAAGAGTTCTAGTGTGTACTCCTTGTAGGTGTTGCAGCACCAAGTGATCCGGTGGGATCGGTTTTTAGTGGAAATCCTTCATAGTGTTAAAGGCGGGGACATAGAGTAAGGGTGCTCGAACCTCGAAATAAATTTTTCGTGTTTGTGATTGCTCTCTCTATCTCTCACTTGTGTTTATATCTTGCATGCTTACATTGCTTATATCTTTATATGCTTGATATATTGTGTCTTATTGTTATATGCTTGGGTTTGTTTGCTCACACTTGTATTCAACCAAGAGAGCCATAGTGGCACCTCAAGTCTTATCTAGAGGAAGCTTGAGGAGATGTCCAGAGCCCTTCACCGAGAATTCGGCTACACTCTTGTGTTATACTTTGGTGTGTTTTGCATAATAGTTTTTAGTTTGCTTAAATAATTTTTATTCCACATTATTCATCATTAGATTAGTTAGTCACCTATTCACCCCCCTCTAGGTGATCTACACTCATCTCCTTGGCTCCCCCTCCTTGGACGACCACCACCATCTCCACCAACTCCTCCACCATCTTTCCCTTCATCATCTCTTCCTCCATTCCAACAACAACACCACCACACCACCTTCTTCTTCTGCTTTTTTTATCAAGAAACCCATCACTTTCACCACCATCTTCTCCATCATTTGCACCAGCACCTACACCACTTCAGCCACCAACAATCACATCAAATTCTTCTCCTCGGCATGCTCTTTCCAATGAACCTATCCATCACTCTCCGAAACCCCTTTTTCAAAACTCTAAATTTTCCTTTTTGAACTAGACTTGCACCATCGCCCACTCCTTCTTTAGGCTTTGGCCGCCCATCTCCGGCCGCCGCCAGCCGCCGCGGTAACCGCCGGCTAGGCCATAGCCGGCCTTCCTCCCCCTTTCTTTCTTTCTTTCTTTCTTTTCTTCTTTCTTTATTTCCTTTCTTTTTTCCTTTCCTTTCCTTTTTCTTTTCTTCTCTGGTTTTGCCTTCACCCTCGCGTCTCCATTTCTCCCAACCCTGCGTCCCCCTCTCCCAACTGTGCGTCTCTCTCTCTCTCTCTCTCACTTTCTATTATCTCTCTCCCCCTTCTCTCTTCCTCTCTCTCGTCTTGTGTCTCTCTCACTCTCTCATCTCCCTTTCTCTCTCTTTCTCTTGTTATTTAATTGCTAGATGTGGAGCTCACCCTCGCATCCAAGCAATTCTTTAACGTGATTCTCGCATTCTTGTGTTAATGCGACGCGGAGCTCATACCTGCATCTGCGTTCTTCTCGTGTTATAGCTTAAACGCGGTCTCGAACCCCACGTTTGTCACCTCTACGCGACGCGACTTGATCAGTCACATATATTGCATATACATTGTCACTTTACCATACTTTTTAGCTAATAAATCCTATTAATAAATCTTCTTCTTCTTTGTTAAATGTAGTCCCAATTGCTAAAAGAAAAGAAGGAGAAACAAGCCCAAAAGCCCATCAATTTCTGATTTAATTCAGAATAAATTTGAAATCAGGGAATCAGGGCAGATCTTGGCAAATCAGAGAGGTTGAAAACTGGTTGAAATGAATCTTCCTGAATCAAGCGGTTGAAGCCAACAAATCAAAGATCGTTTCGTCAAATCTGAGAGTTGCAACAGTGAAACCAGCAAGACAAAAGGGAGACCTAATCCACGCCAACCAATCCTCCACCTGGATATGGCAAATTGTCCACATCCAGGTCGCGGATCCCGGCCCAAGCCGCGGATCAGCGGCTTTTTGGTGGAGATAAGGGGAGCGTTTGCTCTCCTTATCTCCTCACTCCCTGCCCTCTGAGGTTTTGCCTATAAAAGCTAGGGTTTTGTACTGAAAATGGAGCGAAGACTAGGATTAGAATTTTTGTTTATTCTTTAAGAATTTAGGCTCTTTGTTAGATAGTACAAAAGTTGTATTTTTATTTTGCAATTTGTAATTCAGTACAAATACTTGTGAGAGAGAGGAATTGAGTGCTTGTACCTTGAAGATTGAAGTGACATCAATACAAGAATCGAGCTACTTTTTCTTTCACTCATTTTAGTATGTCTGGCGTTATTTACTTACATTTTTCTTTGTCTTCCATGAGTAGCTAAATCGGTTTTCTGGGCTCACTATTGTACCTCTCTCCAATTCTTCTTCTTTTCTGGTTTTCATGAAAAAGACCCAATGAATCATTTGCATGCCTAACTTAAAGCCTTTCTTCTTGAAAGTGTTCTTGAAGGCACATGAGGATGGGTTTGGATCTTTAAACTCCTACTTCTTTTAAGAACATTTCTTGAACTATTTTTATTCCATACTTGCTTCTTCGCGCTTGATGATTTAACATTCGATTCAAAACGGTTTCTTGAAGAAAAGAGTGAACTCTTCCAACCATCTTATATGCTTTACTTCAAACTTTCTAAAGTCAACCTTAAGTTTTGCCTATGATCAAGTTGAGGCACTAAGGATTTCAATAGAAGAATAAACGGTACAGTAGTGAGATAGTGAGCCCAGATTTTCTTCCTTATTATAATCAACCAAATAATTTTCAAGCTTTTTAAATCACCTTCTCCAAAGCCTTCTCCAAAGTTGCAATTTCTCTTTTAATCATCTCCTTCTTTCTATTCTCTTTTCAATTAAAAAATGAGCACAATTCTTTATCATTAAACGAAACACCGAAAAGCTTTCATCGCATTCCTCCTCGTGGACACGACCCGTTAGCCACAAGCTACACTGTAAATTTCTTAACTCTTTGATTGTTCTTTGATTTTCACAATCACGACTCCCTCGTCTGTGAACCCCGCGTCTTCATTCTCTCTTCTTCTGATTCCTTCTCTCTCCTCCTCCATATAATATAATATTTATTATATTGAACGCGGTTACGCGTTGGTACCTAGATTCCGGAGATCAGGAATTTCACAGTGTTTTCTGAAGATTTAGGCCAGTGTTCTCGCTTTCCTTTTGGACTTCACCGCTTCCTCGGGTTGACTTGCATTGTATTATGTATTTGTATCTGTATTCATGTTTTGTATTGAAAAGTGCTCCTGTATCTGTAAGAGGCCGAGAGCCCAGTTGCTTGATTTGTTAACACTTGACATGGTATTACTTGATACCTGTCATCTACGTGCTAATACTTGACACCTGTCTGTATCACTTGACAACTGATTTGTTATCACCTGACACCTGACATGCTACTACTTAACACTTACTCCTTGTTATGACATGACTTATCACCTGTCTCTTGTTATAAAATCACTTATCACCTGCCTCCTGTTATATTAATACTTGACCTATGATTATCATAGTTACGGGAATCCTGTACCTGTTATCCTGTATCATATATAGTGACCTGTTATTCTGCATATATATACAGTGACCTGAATCTATGGTACTCATGTACTCCTGAACTCTTGAATTCCTGACATGTCTTGTACCTGCTATTCCCGTAAATTGATAATTCAATAAATAACTATAAAATGGGACAACTTACATCGGGTTGGGGCAAACTTACAACTATCAATATATGTTCGTATTTACAGTGGTATTAGGTATGTTGAACAACTAAAACTTTCGATCTGACCTGAGGGCCTCCAGGCGACCGAGGGGAGTTTTGGCTCCCTCCTTCTTGGTACCATCTTGAGAAGGGCATCCTATAAGACCCTCTTGATCGCCTTGTGGTAGCTTCCATCCTCTAGCAACGGAAAATCCTGGGCCGTGGTCCTGGGTATGCAAGGGACCCACGTAAATATTGTTCGTTGATACCCCTGTTTGTTTCCAATAACAACCTTGCTTTACTCAGATGTGGATATATGTGTGCTAGGACGCTAATTCATATATCTAGACATCTGGGTAAGATGAGTAATAATAATAAAAGATGCCAACTATGTGCCCGTTTGTATGTTTTGCCATGTTTGCTTCCATCAGGTTTTACTTCGGATTTCCTGTTTTATGATCATTATTTTATTATAGCTGCTTACATCCTTCTTTACCACTTGTGTTCGATTCCATCAGTCTTTTGCTCTTATCTTATTATACCATGAGTATCCTCTACTTGATATCGCTTGTTAACTCTCTACTTGCTCTGTATGCTTGTGCTCACGACACAGTTTTCAATACATGTTTATGATTCGAATTTATCGATACACATATGCTTATCTTCGCACACCACTTGGCATTAGTATCACCACTCGCTGGGGAGTTTTGATTCCCCTGGATCCTCATGTCCAGGTCTCAGAGCTTGGAGCTTGTGGATTCTCCCAGTTGTTGACTAGAGAGGTGCAGCGGTAGCGTGGATCTCTAGCGGACCGTCTGAAGCCCTATCTTCCAGGCCCCCTGCTCGACTCTCGAGTTTTCCTGTTATGACTCTGAGCCTCCCTTTTGTACTGTTCATTATTGTAAATCCTTTGTATTCTCGCATTTGCGCCATATTGATGATGTAATATTATTGTAATATTGTGTTGCTTCCTTTGATAACTTTGTAATTGTACCCATATGTTAGAATGTATAAAGCACTACATACTTCCGTACTCTGATTCTTACTTGTACTGATGCTTAGTGTATATACGTGAGGGTATTTCTGACTAACGTATATACGTCATAGTAACGTCTTCGTACCCGCGGGATCGGGGCGTTACATGGCCATTAATTAATGGTATAAAAATCAAAGCCATTCTTAAAGGACAATTAATAGCCTTAATTTGCTACGCGAATATCAAATGTAGTCTAAGTGAGATACGTGAATTTTTGCTCCTGGAAGTCCCAACAACACGC
The DNA here is from genome assembly GCA_038442645.1 of Agave tequilana. Lineage (NCBI taxonomy): Eukaryota > Viridiplantae > Streptophyta > Magnoliopsida > Asparagales > Asparagaceae > Agave > Agave tequilana. The sequence goes on along the minus strand of JAVJIF010028926.1, from coordinate 54,983 downwards.
GTCCCCAACCATCAATGCTGGCTTTTCCTCGAAAGATCCAGCGAGATCTTCGCGTCGCTGTAAACTGCACGTGATTATTCAAGGGTCGCGTTTGAAGTTCACGTCCCTTCAGAGATCAAAGGCTATATTTTCTCTACAAAATGAGAATCTCGTCCTTGACAATTCAGGACCTCATTTTAAAGTCCGCGTTCTTTCATAAACCAAGAGCTATGTCCTCTCTAGCAAGTTAAAGAGCACAGGCCCGCATTCCCTTCATCGATTCAGAGCTACGTCTCTCAACAATCTAGAACCGCGTTTTCTTGATAATGCAGAGTCACGTCATCTCAAATGCAGAATCGAGTCTCTCAATGATTCAGAGTCGCGTCCTCTAAGTGAATCAGAGTTGCGTCCTTTTAACAATGTAGAGTCCTGTCTCTCAACAACTCAAGGTCATATCTCCCTGCAATTTAGGGCCACGTCTCATTAACAATTCAGTGTTGTCTGAGTTTCTCCTCTACAACCCATAATCACATCCCAGCAAATGGCTAAGGACTGTGTCTCCACATTGGTCAGGAGTCGTGTCTACGAGAGTTGTGTCCTCCTACGTAACAAAGAGTCGCATCTGAAAATTAAACACAGGCGTGAGCCTCGCGTTGACAGTTCAACTCAGAAGAAGCTTAAGAGTTAAGTTCTCTTCAAGTTTTTTAATGGTGAAAACAAATTCGGATGGTCTTATTACCTAAAATGGGGGCCTCCTGTATAGAGAAACCTCCCATTTGAACCTCTAAAGCGACATCGTTCGAGGAAGAAACCACAGGCTTGGTCTTGTTGGCCCAAAGGCCTATCACTCTAGTTTTGATGATGATCAACTCATGTAGTTATAGTACTAATGATCTTGTGTTTAATTAGTTTCAGATTTGTGATCAAGATCTTAGTAGGTGTGTAGCTTCAACAAAGGATTTATAGTCAAGTTTTGGAGCTAGCACGGTTTGATTCAAGAGCTTGTGCATCAAGACCACATCAAGTACTCAAGAGGAGTCTAGCTCTATGGATTGTGTTTGGACCAAGTCAAGAAGATGTGAAGACTTCAAGTGAAGACCTTCAAGATGAAGACTTGTGTCTAGGTTTGTTTTTATAAGATTTTGTTTCTAGTTAAATGTAAATGATAGAATAGTTGATGGATTGCTCAAGTATACATATACACACACTCTTGATTTAGATGAGTTTTCATAAAAGAATTTTCATTTTAGAAAAGACTTTTCATTTTGGAAAATACCGGTTTGGTTTTTGGCATTCAAGTTTACATGTTTTAACTAAAATCATATTTAGTGCTTAATGACAAAAACATAGATATTTCACCATGTTTGTGTAGTGGATCATATTCATACACACTATGCTTAAAAGAGTTTAAATATCTTGTTTTTGTATTTGGTGAAGTTTTGGAAAAACAAGTTTTGGAAAAACCAATTTGGAAAAATACATTTTTTATTTTGAGCCAAATTTTCCAAGTTACAAAAATATTCCAATTTGTTATAACATGCCTTGATTTTGTGCAAGCATGTTTGTTTATCATAGTATAACATTGAAACTATTTTTGTAGATTTTTTGTGAATTTATGGGATTTTATTTAAGTTAAAATGACCAACATCTTAATCCCCAAAATTGTCAGGACTGGCTTCTGCCGGTCGACCGCGCTTTGAAGTCGGTCGACCGGGCCGGTCGACTGACGTGCACAGACGTGCATGCCAGCCTGTGCTGGAGGGCCGGTCGACCGACCCGGTCGACCGTCCAGAGAGCTTTGCTCTCTGGAAATGCCCCGGTCGACCGGGCCGGTCGACCGGCAGAGAGCCCTGCTCTCTGTTCCAGAGGCTCGGTCGACCGGTCGGTCGACCGCTGCCCCAACGGTCAGAAAAATGACCGTTGGCGGTCGACCGGGCGGTCGACCGACAGCTCATTCTGGCTCCCAACGGCTAGTTTTTCTAGCTCTATAAATTGGGGCATTTGGGGGCTGTTTTCTAGAAGATTTCAAGTGAATTTTTACACCAGTTTTACCTACTCTTTCAAGAGGTTTTCTCCACTTATATTAGAGCCAATATTTCCAATCAAAAGGGAGTTTTATCAAGAGTGTTTCAAAGTGATTTTCTTGAGTTTTCTTCCACAAATTTCATCCTTGTTTTCTCACAAACACTTGAGCAACCCATTGTTATATCTACCTATAGGAATTTGTTGTGAGAGGATTTTAGGTGATCAAGAGTTGTGATCACCAAAGTTCCATCTCTGTTCTTTGAGGAGGCAGACGAGTGTGTTCGCGTTGTTTCGGGTTCGTGTGTGAACTCGGTGTTTGAGGTGCGGCCTCGGCGAGCTAGTGGGCTTGCGGTGTGTACGGGACTAGAGAGTCCAAGGAGTTCAAGTGTGAACTCGCCTTGTAAGTGTTGCGGCACCGAGTGATCGGTGGGATCGGTTATAGTGGAAATCCTTCAAGTGTGAAGGCGGGGATGTAGAGCAAGTGTGCTCGAACCTCGAAACAAATCTCCCATGTTTGCGATTGCTCACTCTCTATCTCTTTGTTTATATCTTGCATGCTATTATTGTCTTTATCTTTATATGCTTGATATAATGTGTGCTTATTGATATATGCTTGGGGATTATTTGCTAACACTTGTATTCAACCAAGAGAGCCAACGCGGCACCTCAACTCTTATTTAGAGGAAGCTTGAGGAGTTAGTCCAGAGCCCTTCACGGGGAATCCGGCTACACTCTTGTGTTAAACTTGGTGTTTAGTGTAATAAGTTTTTAATTCCGCATTTAGTGACCATTAGATTAGCCATCACCTATTCACCCCCCTCTAGGTGATTTTACAATTGGTATCAGAGCCAAGTGCTCTTGATTTGGGTCTTACAACCTAGAGTTAAAGATCCTCATTTTTAGGCTAATCATAATATTTGTACACACACCATGGATTTCATGTCACCTCCCACCTTTGACATTCTTAACATCTAAACTTGGAAGGTTAAGATGTCTTTATTCCTCAAGGCCCTAGGCATTCATGTTTATCTTGCTACCACTAAAGATTCATATATTAACAATAGCAAATATATTGAGGCTAACTCAAAAGCCATTCATGCTTTAAAGTCAACCCTAAGCGATGATTATATCTATGTAGGGTTCTAATATTGATTCGGCTTTTGTAGTTTGGAACACCATCGTCTTCCTTGGCGAAAAAGAACAATACTATGCAGGGAGCGACTCGGATGTTGGAAGTGACGCTTCCAACTTGTGCTACATGGTCCAAGGGGACAATCCCCTTGAGGTAACTACCGAATCCGAGATAGATGAAGATGTTGATATGTCCTATGATGAGCTTACATCTTTTGTCAACAACTTCTAGAAAAATATGACATGCTTAGAAAAGATAATAAGAAAATGAAAAATAAAATTGGTTGCATGTCAAAAGAAAAGGATTCTTTTCAAAGAAAATTTGAAAATGTTTTAAAAGAAAATGAGTCTTTTAAAAACAAAATTGCATGTTTTGAAAAGAAAATAAAAATTTGAAAAATGAAAATATTTCCTTATTGTCTAAATTGAATGATTTGTGTGAAGGAAACACTACTTTGAAAATAAAGTTATTTTGGTGGAAAAACAAAAGGAAGTTGCTTTGCATGAAAACACTTCTTTAAAAAGAAAAATGAGTGAAAAAGAAAAAGTAAATGTTTCTAAAAAGAATAAGAAAAAGATTCTATTTCTCATCATGCTTTACATGCCACCACTAATGAGATGATATTTTTGAAAAATAAAATTAATTGTTTGAGCTCAACTTTGAGCTCATGTGCATTTAATCATAAAAGATTGGAAACCTTGTTTTCAAAGAAACAAGTTCCACATGTTCATGCACATCATCATGCATATGCACACTTTGCACACCACGATCACAAACATACACATATGCATCCTAAGGTGTACAAATGTACACATTGTGGCCGCAAAGGCCATTTAGCAAAATTTTGTTATGATAAGATAAATGTTTTAATTTTGCTAACAAAAATGTTTGGGTCCCTTGTAAAGCTAACCCCCAAGGACCCAAAGAAAATGGCTACCAAAATCCCCACCTTGATTTTTGATGTAGGTGAGGGCTCTCACAAAACGTGAGAGGGATGGTGCCTTGATGGTGGATGCACATGGACTTGATGGACACATATTTGATGCATCACTATCAAGGAGGTTTGGTGGGACAACCACCATGTTTTGGAGATTTGGAGTATAGTTCTTTGGTTTGGTAACTATCTCTAAACTCCTAGTTTATTTACATGCATTTCTTATATGATACTTTTAGCATGTTCATTTATTTTCGTGCTTCATGTGGTAAATACTTGTTTAAATGTAAATTTTATTAAAACTTGAATTTATACATGCACAAGTAGTGAGCAACATTTGATTCATATACGTTTGCACTTCATCGTTCATTTGTACTCACTATATGCACATGTATAGCCTAGTTTTGATGATTCTCTCATTTACACTTGTTTTGCCTATTTTCATGTTTTACTTCATGTATATGTATCTTGTATTCAAATCTAATAAATATACATGTATACCCCATGAGTCATTTGCCTTCATGCAATTTACATTATGGACTCTTTTTATGTTTGGGATATGTATGCATATTGTTAGGATTGAATAAATCATACATATACCTAGAAGTTTATTTTGTGTATAAAAAAATAAATTTCATGTTTGATAAAAATGATATTTATGTTTGAGCTTCATTGATTATCGTCATGGAAAATGCTAAACACATGATTCTTGTACACTCAAACTTTATTTTGTTTATTCATGACTTTGTTTCATGATTCTTTTGAGCTTTATTGATTTTGAGTGTCAACTCTTGTGTATTTGGTACGATTCATGAAAAACATATGATTTGGTTTCATGTTTTTGAAGGATCTTTAACTAGTTTTTCAAAATTACTTTTAACTAGTTATTGTTCTTCAATTGTTAGTTTATGAGTTATATACTTGATTTACATTATATTTTCAATTGGTATCTCAATTGATATTCATTTTGTATATACTCATACTATGTTTCCTATATATGTATGCTTCATAATTTCTATTGATATTTTTCATTCTCATACATATATATGTTTTATTTGTGCTTGATTAAAATTGATTTACATATTAAAGCACAAAATTTTATTTATGCTAAGCTTAATTCAAATCCTTATTTTCAATTGATTCTCAATTGATATTTTAATAAGCTTATGCATTATTTTTAAAAAAATTGATTTTTTTATTGATATCAAAAAAATGTGCAATAATCTTCATTTGTATCTATTGATTGCAATTGGTATCAAAATAATTTACAATAATTTCCAAATGGATATCAATATGATTCTATTTTGATTAAAATTCAAAATTTGATAATATTATTTACAATTGTTTATTTACAATGATATCTTAAAATTTGACTACAATTGGTATCTTAAAATTTTGTTGTTTATTTGATATCTTAAAATTTGATTACAAGATATCTCAAATTTGTTTATTAAGAAAAATTCAAAAAATTTTTAATAGAAAAGTTAAAAATGTTTGGATTTGTATTGCCTATATGCAAGGAGAGCTTAACATCTCTTTACATATAGATTCATGTTGAGTGTATCTTATATTAAGGAGCTTGACAACTCTTCTTTATGCGGTACACGTGTGTAGGGGAGCTTCACATCTCCTTTATGCATTGCATATATGCGTTATGTGAATAGGGTTGTCATCCCTCTTTCATGTAATGTATATGGTAGGGAAGTTAACTTAGCTCTTCCTCTTCATGAATGTATATCGCATATATCCTTTTATTGATTGATGTCACCCCTTTTATTGATTTTTGCTTTTGACAAAAGGGGGAGAAGATTTGTTTTTACTTTAACCCCTTTGTTGATGATTGACAAAAGGGGGAGAAATATTGAGAAGGTTTTAGTATATATGCATGTTTTCCTTGCTTTATTCATAAAGGGGGAGAAGTATTTATGTTTATGCATATATATGTTTTGTATTGCAAATAGGAGAAAAAGAATTTGTGAGTTTTATGCTTGATTGGCATGTTTATCTCCGTATTTTGCATACATGTTAGCTAGTTTATGTGCTTCATGCCATATCTTATTGTTTATTGAGATGCATGAGTTAAGGGGGAGCTTCTTTGAAGCTTTACTTTAATCATGCATATATAACTTCATGAGTTTGTCATCATCAAAAAGGGGAGATTGTTGGCCCAAAGGCCTATCACTCTAGTTTTGATGATGATCAACTCATGTAGTTATAGTACTAATGATCTTGTGTTTAATTAGTTTCAGATTTGTGATCAAGATCTTAGTAGGTGTGTAGCTTCAACAAAGGATTTATAGTCAAGTTTTGAAGCTAGCACGGTTTGATTCAAGAGCTTGTGCATCAAGACCACATCAAGTACTCAAGAGGAGTCTAGCTATAGATCGTGTTTGGACCAAGTCAAGAAGATGTGAAGACTTCAAGTGAAGACCTTCAAGATGAAGACATGTGTCTAGGTTTTTTTTATAAGATTTTGTTTCTAGTTAAAATGTAAAGGATAGAATAGTGGTGGATTGCTCAAGTATACATATACACACACTCTTGATTTAGATGAGTTTTCATAAAAGAATTTTCATTTTAGAAAAGACTTTCATTTGAAAAAATACCCGGTTTGATTTTTGGCATTCAAGTTTACATGTTTTAACCAAAACCATATTTAGTGCTAATGACAAAAACATAGATATTCACCATGTTTGTGTAGTGGATCATATTCATACACACTATGCTTTAAAAGAGTTTAAATATCTTATTTTTGTATTTGGTGAAGTTTTGGAAAAATAAGTTTTGGAAAAACCAATTTGGAAAAATACATTTTTTATTTTGAGCCAAATTTTCCAAGTTTCAAAAATAGTCCAATTGTTTATAACATGCCTTGATTTTGTGCAAGCATGTTTGTTTATCATAGTATAACATTTAAACTATTTTTGTAGATTTTTGTGAATTTATGGGATTTTATTTAAGTTAAAATGACCAACATTTTAATCCCCAAAATTGTCAGGACTGGACTTCTGCCGGTCGACCGGACGGTCGACCGCGCTTTGAAGTCGGTCGACCGGGCCGGTCGACCGACGTGCACAGACGTGAACGCTAGCCTGTGCTGGAGAGGGCCGGTCGACTGACCCGGTCGACTGTCCAGAGAGCTTTTGCTCTCTGGAAATGCCCGGTCGACCGGGCCGGTCGACCGGCAGAGAGCCCTGCTCTCTGTTCCAGAGGCTCGGTCGACCGTCGGTCGACTGCTGCCCCAACGGTTAGAAAATGACCGTTGGCGATCGACCGGGCGGTCGACCGACGGCTCATCTGGCTCCAACGGCTAGTTTTTCTAGCTCTATAATTGGGGCAATTGGGGCGTGTTTCTAAAAGATTTCAAGTGAATTTTTTACACCAGTTTTACCTACTCTTTCAAGAGGTTTTCTCCACTTATATTAGAGCCAATATTTCCATCAAAAGGGGAGTTTTATCAAGAGTGTTTCAAAGTGATTTTCTGAGTTTCTTCCACAAATTTCATCCTTGTTTTTTCTCACAAACACTTGAGCAACCCATTGCATAATCTACCTATAGGGATTTGTTGTGAGAGGATTTTAGGTGATCAAGAGTTGTGATCACCAAAGTTCCATCTTTGTTCTTTGAGGAGGCGGACGAGTGTGTTCGCGTTGTTCGGGTTCGTGTGTGAACTGGTCTTGAGTGCGGCCTCGGCGAGCTAGTGGGCTTGCGGTGTATACGGGACTAGAGAGGTCCAAGGGTTCAAGTGTGAACTCGCCTTGTAGGTGTTGCGGTGGTTGGGAAAGAGGATAGTGTGAAGTTGCAACAAATATTCAATAAAAGAGAGAAGGTTTAGAGTCAACCTTAGGGCTTGATCACTCCACAATGTATTTAAAATGATCGATGTATCCTTTCCAAATCTCCGTAGTAGCACAAGCTATACGGGTCGAATCCACAAGGAGAGCTCACGATGGAAGCTTTACGGTTTAATGTGAAGATAGAAAACGAAGATTCTTCTTTGTTTTAAAAGAATGCAAAAGACATGGAAAAAGAAATGAAAGAATTGGTGGTTGGTGTGTACATGAAATGAAGACTATGAAATAAAGTGAAAGAATCGAAGACAAGATTTGCTTTGGAATTAATACTAAAAGAATGAAAACTTGTAGAAGACTTTTAGATGAGAAGAGCCATGACTAGCTAACATACTAACTTGCTAACTTACAATCTCCGTTAGGGTGATGCTTGCCTCATGTGATTCATCGGCATATGTTTGTCTTGCGTGTTGGTCTAGTTACTTTTCCACTTGATTGAAGGGTAATCTACTTGGACTTGTCTTGTAGCCTCATTGATGTCATAGGCCTTCAAGATAGACTTGTAATGGTGGAATCAAAAGAGTGCCACTCAAGGGATGCTAAGGAAGACGATACAACATTCATAATTGAAGTAAAGAAGTTGTACAACAAATAGCATATGTTTGGTGATCCATCTCCATGTTCCATCAAGGCACTTGTTCTAAGACAAGGGCTCTAAATGAGGCACACATGAATCATATGGAGAATTACAACAGAGATTGCCAAGCATGAAAGTAACCCATCATCTTCATCATGGATAAAATAGACTCAAATTGCAAGATGAAGTAATTGCATTCACCCAAGAGTAGAAGTTAAGCAAGATTAGTTGTTAGCTAGTCATGTAGAAGAATTTAGCTACTAGCATTACAAGAAAAGAAAAGCAATTATGAATAAGAGGCAATTGAAGTAAAGCTTGAATGAAGAATGCAAGTAAAATACTAGAAATTGCTCAAGTAGAGAAAGGAGATTGGATTAAACCTTGCTTCACAAGTTGTCACCCCTTGATTTACACAAGCTTTCTCTCTCACAATCTCTCTTTTTGCAGAATTTCTAGGGAGGAAGAAGACTAAGAGAAATAAAACCTAGAGAAAAATCAAAATACAATATCTTCTCTATTCTCTCCTCTCTCCATCTCTTTTTTTGCGAAGTCCCTGGTGATGTATTTATAGCCTTAGAGAGAAGTATCTAGAACCCAGGTTGTTGGAGAGAATCTCAGGCTTAATGGCCTTGTAACTGCCGCAGATACGCGGCAAATCCAGGAAAGCGGGGCAAGATCCTTGGCCGTTGAGGCCGAGATTTCTGTTGCGATTTTCTTGTTAAGTTGTTTAGCCACGTGGACCTTCTGGAAGTTGAGTTGGCTCGTGGATATCCCCAGATCCTGGCCTCAACCTTTGGGCTCTCTTTTGGGCTTTGATTTATTTTCCTTTAATTCTTGATAATTAAAGGGATTTTGGGCTTTTTCTAATTAGAATATGGACCTGCAAAAAAATAGAGAGAAAAGGAATAAAAAATTATAATTTTATTTACAATATGCATGGTATGGATGTGGTAAATATGCAAAAATGAATAACAATCATGCGGCACCCGAGTGATCCGGTGGGATCGTTTATAGTGGAAATCCTTCAAGTGTGAAGGCGGGGATGTAGAGCAAGTGTGCTCGAACCTTTGAAACAAATCTCCCGTGTTTGCGATGCTCACTCTCTATCTCTTTGTCTTTATATCTTGCATGCTATTATTGTCTTTATCTTTATATGCTTGATATATTGTGTGCTTATTGATATATGCTTGGGGATTGTTTGCTAACACTTGTATTCAACAAGAGAGCCAACGCGGCACCTCAACTCTTATTTAGAGGAATCTTGAGGAGTTAGTCCAGAGCCCTCACGAGGAATCCGGCTACACTCTTGTGTTAAACTTGGTGTTTAGTATAATAAGTTTTAATTCCGTATTTAGTGACCATTAGATTAGCCATCACCTATTCACCCCCTCTAGGTGATTTTACAGGTCTTTGGAGCCATTTTTAATGGTGAATTTTTTAGAAAAGATGGAGACAAAGAGGAAAAAGCTTGAAGCTTTTCTAAGTTCTTAAAAATCTGGATTCGGAGTTCAACGGAAAAGAAAAGAGTCTAATGATGACTCTTGAAAGACTGCTGTCTTTTTAGACACAGTAATCAACCAAAATACGTGGCCCGTATCTCGAGACCGATCGTTACCAGACGCGTGGCAACGCGCCCAGAACGCAGACCTCGCGAATTAAGAGAACAGTGTCTCTTCAAGCTCCGCCAGACACGGATAATGCACCTAGAATGCGAGTCTTGCGTTTAATAGAGTCGCGTCTCTTCGGCAAGAGAAGTCCGCGTCTACACCTCATAGTCTGTGTCATTTCAACAAAGTGAGAGTTGCGCCTCCACTTTGAAGACCGCGTCTCTTCAGTATTCTTGGCTCACATCTTGGTAAATAGAAAGTTGCGCCTCTGTTCCCAGTGAGAGCTACGTCTCTACTTTGAAGGAAGTTCGTGTTGTAACGATCAGAGCCGCGTTCTACATCAAGTGAAAGGTGCAATCTTCACTTGAAGGAAACTCGCACCTTGACAAAATAGCCAGAGCCGCGTTTCTTCATTAAAGAGAAGTCAGTGTCCCCACCTCGAAGTCTGTGTTACTTCAACAAAGTAGAGTTGTGTCTCCACTTTGATGTTCGCGCTCCCCAATGAATGAGAGTCGTGTTTCTACTTCAAACGAGTGCGCTCCAAGGGCACACAACCGTCGCGTCTACAAGACCTGCGTTTAGTCTTTACTTTTGGAATCAGTTCAAACAGTATACTAGCAAAAGCAGTTGGCGATTTTTCTCGATTCAATAGTACACTGATCACTAGCTCAGAGTACGATGAGGTCTGGATTGCATATCTGGACACTCACGATGATCATCTTTGTGGCTTCAAAGAGTTTAATAGCCACTCCGAATACCAAAATCCAGACAAGATTAAAACCCAAGGTACCTCAGAAAACTGCCAGTTCAGTCTTGAGAGATGCTGCCAAAAGGAAAGTCCAAAGTGTTTCAAAACCCGTCCCAGCAATCGCGGAGTTTCAAAAACTTTAGTGGGGGTTCTGTAGACTTTCTAAAATCACTGAAGATAAGTCGTCAGATGCAGAGCTTATACTTCAGACGCAAGGCTGATTGTAGGCTGTCTAAAAATATCCAACAGACAAGCTACTAAGAAAGCAGAGTTCCAGCAACAAGGCGCGTCGGCCCGAAGCCCGCGTCTCAGCAACAAGGCGCGTCGGCCCGAAGCCCCGCGTCTCAGCAACAAGGCGCGTCGGCCCGAAGCCCCGCGTCTCAGCAACAAGGCGCGTTGGTCCGAAGCCCGCGTCTCAGCAACAAGGCGCGTCGGCCCGAAGCCCGCGTCTCAGTTGCAACTACCCGAAATAAGGGGCCAGTCACCGCACATGTAGCAGGAAGTGGCCCCTCATTGTGGAGCGTTTTCAGGGGGCACGATCACCCCCTGAAAACCCTATAAATAGTCCCGTCACTATTGAAGGAGGGGACGATTGACGACGAGAAGGAAAAAGGACGACAATCAAAGGAGAGATCAACGACAGAGAGAGAGAAAACCCTTCAGCGAGCTTACTGAGTACTAGCCGCTCTTCACCTACCTCCTCTTTCAGAGTTTTGGTAGACGGAGCTGAGTTACTCTCTTCTACCGACCGAAGAGAAGACCCCCGACGGTCTAGGACGGTCATCTGGTCAACGGAGAACAAGATTCACTCTCCATCGCCACACGAAGAACCCAGCCTTAAACAAAGGGAAGATTCAGACATCCTCCCTCCCTTGTAACTGGAAAAGAAGGAAGAGTAGTTCTTTTGGTTGTAATCGTTTCGCTTGAATCAAGGAAATCTTTTACAGCTAAAACCACTTTCTCCGACCACCAAATTTTCCGGCTCCTACAAGAGATGGCGACTCCGCTGGGGACTACTTTCGTCACTGACGAACAGATCGTGGCTCAGGATGATGTTCTCCGTAAGGGGAAGATGGTCGAAACACTCGTTGTCGAGTTCGACCAGGCGAAGTATGAAGAGTTCCTCTCTTCTGGCTCCAAGAGCCCAAAGACCCGCGTCTGCCGCAGGGTCTCAACTGAGGAGCTACCCGAAGCCCAATCTGAGGCTCTGCCGGGTGCTGATGCCCACTGTGCCGAGACAAGTTCGCGCGCCAACGCCTCCCAGAAGGCCCGCGCGACCTCAGGCACTGCTGTTGCGATCAACCGCGTCGCACAGAACACACGCGCCAACGCCTCCAGAAGGCCCGCATAGTTCCAGGCACCACTGCTGCTGCGATCAACTGCGTCGCGCAGAATACCCGCGTCAACGTCTCTCAGGAGACCCGCGTGGTGAACGCTCTTGGTTCTACAAACCAGGATGTTGTTGGTTTCTCTCCACCTCCTCGACGCAATCGAAATGCTGAGCGTCGACAGAGAAGACGCGCGCGTCAACACTCGGTCGGAACCGTTGGTTTTCTGACTGGGGTTGAACGCAGCGTACGATCCGATGCCTTGCCCGCACCTCGTCCAGTGCGAGAGGTCCGTGTTTGGCGACCCAAACGCGAGACTCCCCAAGTTGAGCCTTCTGAAGACCAACTTGCCAAACGCCAAAGCGAAGCTTCTGCGTCTTGTCAAACGCAGGAAGCACGCGCCCATAGGCGTGGGGCCCAGCAGCCCACTCTCTCCCAAGTCTCTCTGCCTAAACGCATCAGGCAGCAACGCGAGACTCGCACGCACGTCATACAGCCGCGTCATGAGAGTCGCGTCCCTGAAGTCTGCGTCCAGGCTGAACAGCACATGACTGTCTCCCGTCTTCGACGTCGCGAGACCAGTCTCTTTAATCCCCCTCCCACGATTTGAGGGATTATTTGACAAGGAAAAGAGTGCCAATCAAGCCACTTCGTCATGCTGCTGTCAGCAACTCATCCATATGCTCTCTGGATGCCATTATGGATCTGGCATGCACCAGCAGTCCTTAATCAGACAGCTGACCCTGATTCCCCCGTCAGCCAAAAGAAGACGCTCCCACAGGAGGAGAACCTTCTCAGATGTTGAATACCCGGAGCTTACTGCAAACATGACTAGCAGAAGCAAGGGAAAACAACTAATGGTCAACTCAGAGGAATCTGACTCTGAGCCGGAAGGGGTGTATCAACACACTCGCACCCGGACAGGGGCCATTCCCCAATTGACTATAATGCCTTAGCCCGCGGCATTAGAATGGGTGGTTCTCACTCCGCTATAGTGGAGTCGCAGGCTTCAAACTCTTCCGTCGAGAAGGAGGCTTCCGCCTACATGGCCGACACTCCTGAGGAGACGACCAGGCGTTTAGAACAGACGCAGAAGCACCAGATGGATATAATCGCCTCTCAACAGAGATCCATTGACTCCCTCAAGCATATGCTTGAGAAATTGCTTGAAGAAAGAGCGAGATCTCCTCCTAGACGGCCGAAGGGAGAAAGGGAGGAAGCCCACCCTCCGAATCTTCTGACGAGACACGACGATCTACCTCGGATGTGTCCAAGCCCTCGTCGCGGGCAAGAAGCGACCAGGACCAGGAGAAGACTCATGCTAAGAGGGTGAGTCAATTGGAACGACGCCTCGAGGCCCTTGCCAATCGCAAGGACCTCCAAGAAGCAGGAGTGGTCCGGCCCTATCCAGCCGAGTGGGACTTAGTCCCGTACCCTCCTAAGTTCAAGGCTCCAACTCTCCAAGCATTCGACGGGAAGGGGTCACCCAACCAGCATATCTACTACTTCAAATCCCAGACCGGGAATGTGGTAGATAACGATGCCATCCTGGCACGCCTATTCATTGGCACCCTAAAAGGGTGGCCTTTGAATGGTTTATGAAGCTCCCGGAAGGTTCCATCAAGAACTGGGGCGACTTGGAGAAGCTGTTTCTAACACGCTTCTTCGAAGATGATTCGGAGGTCACAATGCCTACCCTTTAGCTACAAAACAGCGAAAGGGAGAGTCCGTCAAGTCTTTCGTAGAAAGATTTCGGAACATGGCACTCCGATGTCCAAGCGGCATGACCCAGGCCACCCTGGTGGAAACATGTCGCCATAATCTCCAAACCTCACTCCTTGCTCAAATAGGAGTTGCTGAAAGCCGCACCTGGAAACAATTAGTCCAGCAAGGTGAACAGGCTGAGGAGATTGTCGCCCGCGTCAGAGCGGAAGAAGGCAAGCCCAGGCCAGAGAGGTCGACAAGGCGTGCACCAGACACCTCCCTCCAGACGAAGCGGAAGGATAATTTGGCGACGGAGACCAAATCTCCCACCAAACCTCAAACAGGCAGGGCAAGTGGCTCTTCAAGCCAGCCACGCCCCAACAAGCAGTATTCCTTCAAGGAGGAACACGTCGATTCGCTCTTCAAGCTACTCAACAAGAGCAATCGACTGAAGCTCCCTGAAATTAGGCGCCCGGAGGAAGTCGGCAAGACCGACAATCCCACCTACTGCTTATACCACAGGATGCTCGGACATCCTACCAAAAGCTGCTACGTCTTTAAGGACATCCTTCAAGCTCTGATTGACGCGGAGGTATTAAAACTCCGACCGGAGCAGAAGAAGATGACGGCCAACATGACGTCGATTCTCCAGTTTGGGACACGACCCCCGACACCCGTGGGGGTGATCTCTGTCCCGAAAGGAGAACTGAGGGTGGTCAACACAGACCCTCATCAGCAGCGGGAGAAAGGCTTGGTACCCATCCCTACACCTCGAGGGGAAATCATGTGGGTCCACCCTGACCTCGTCGACGAGCAACAATGGACGACTGTGACCAACAGGAAGTCCAAAGGCAAAGGGAAGACTTCATCTTGCCATGTGATATGCGCTTCCTCTCGAGAAGCGGACACTGATGTTCCCTCGCTGACTGACTCAGAGCAGGAAACAATAGTCCTGGCCGCAGAGCCCAGCCAACCTACGGCGGGGACCCGTTCAGGACAGGCATACTTGAAGCAGTACGGCGAGACAGCAGCGGCTTCTCCGCAACCAGCCGTAGAACCAGCCAAGCCCTCCACGAAACCACCTGTGGAGAAACAGAAAGAAACCCGGTTTTCTCGGGCTCTTCTAAAAGGTGCAGCAGAAGGATCCTCGACACCTTACCGCTTCGACGTCTTGGCTCAACTAGCCAACATCCCGGCACGCATCACCTTGTATGAACTCCTGAGGCTATCAAAGTCAACCAGAGAGGCTCTACAAGAAGCTTTGGCAAACGCTGAGGTCTTCATGACTCGTGTGCCAAGGGAGGAAGATGTAGAGGATTGCCTCCACGCCTCCCCAAATGCTCCCTGCATCACCTTCACAACAGACGACATGCAGGTTAAAGGGAAGCATGACCGACCCCTATACTTCACAGGGTATATTGGGTCATCCGAGGTGAACCGCATCCAGGTAGACCCAGGGTCTGCGTTAAGCATCATACCTCGCCGGGTTATGCAGTTTCTAGGCATTCCTACCCATCGTCTGAGCCCTACCCAGACGACTATTTACGGGTTCAATGCCAACAGCTCCCGCCCGATGGGGAAGATCAAGCTCAAATGCCAGATCGGGAGCCTCAAGTCGGAAGTGACGTGTTACGTCATTGACGCGGACACTTCCTACAACCTGTTGCTGGGACGACCATGGATTCACCGCAATTCCATCGTTCCCTCTACTCTCCACCAAGTCATGAAATACATTGACGAGAGTGGACAGGTCCGAACGTTGATTGCCGAAAGGCATCCGTTTAAAGGGGTTGAAAATTATTTCACGGACTCCCTCTTATATCAGGATCCGGAGGAGACTAATGAAACCCCACAACCAGAGGAGCCAGACTCTGGTAATGAAGCTGACATTGAGCCTGAGAAAGAAGAGTGCCTGTGGGAGTTGGAACCACTTGTAAAGAGCACTAATAAGCTCGATGTTGATACCACCGACGATGCGGGTGGTTGGTACATTAATGAAGATTTAGATTTTGCGTATTTTCCTGTGTATGTTTCCGATTCAATACCGTCGGATACCACTACCGACGTGGACGATGACCTCTGGTCGGCAATAGATGCTTTGACATCTTTGCATGTACCGGTGAAATCATCCTTCGGGACATACCAAGATAATGGTGACGCGCAAGAGTCTGTATTCATGGTTCCAGCCAGACGAAAAGGCCAAAGACCAATACTTTTTGGGCGAATCGCATCTGAACCAATGCCCCACGAAGAATCGGAAGGTGAGGATGAATCCCCTCAGTTCGATCATTATGAACCGAAAACGCTCAAGATGATGAAGCGCATGGGGTATGATCTAACCAACAGGCCTGGGTTGAACTTCGGAAAAGGAAGAAGAACACTGCTTCGATCCTTTGTACCGAAAGGGAAAACCCCTGATTACTATCATCAGACGCGCCGGGGGTTGGGCTATATATCAACCCAGTGCCATCAGCCTCTGATTCGGAGAGACTGTCAAGTCATGACTGCTCATCAGACACGTCGTCGTGGGAATCAGATGTCAGTGTCGGCAACATCTTCAAAGGGCTTTCAGTAAACATGGTTTCGACAAGCCATATGGAGGATGAAGATGAAGAAATGATCCAATCTGATACAGACCCTTGGATCAGACATTTGAATGCTCTTTGGGACATCCGCTTTGAACAGCGTGAGCCACCCACAGAAGACAAGGTTGTTCAAGTCAACCTAGGAGATGAAGCCAATCCTAAACCCATCTTCATAAGTGACGGCCTGTCACCTTCGGAGAAGAAGGATTTAATATCTCTTGTACAAGAGTATATAGATGTCTTCGCCTGGAATTATGAGGACATGCCTGGACTTGATCCTCAAGTGGCTATGCATCGCCTCAACATCAATCCGGACATGAAGCCTGTTAAACAACAGCAGCGACGGTTCCGTCCAGAGATAATGGAGGCAATTCAATCAGAAGTCAGAAAGCTCATCGATTCCGGCTTCATCCGGGAAGAACAACATCCCGACTGGGTAGCCAACATCGTCCCCGTCGCCAAGAAGAACGGGAAGATCCGGATCTGCATCGACTTCCGTGATCTAAACGAGGCCTGCCCCAAAGACGAATTCCCATTGCCAATCACAGATGTCATGATTGACAATACTTGTGGATTCGAGCGAATGTCCTTTATGGACGGGTTCTCAGGATATAATCAAATCAAGATGTATCCCGATGACGAAAAGCACACCTCCTTCAGGACACCTCTAGGGGTATATTGTTACACCGTCATGCCCTTCGGTCTGAAAAATGCGGGGGCAACCTACCAAAGGGCCATGAATGCCATTTTCCATCGGCAGATACGCAAAACGGTGGAATGTTATGTCGACGACATCGCGGTGAAAAGCCGCACTAAAAGTGATCACATAGCAGACCTGAGGGTGGTCTTCGACATCATGCGGGCTCATCAATTGAAGATGAACCCCACCAAGTCCTTCCTGGGGGTAGCCAGTGGCAAATTCCTAGGGTTTGTTGTGACTTCCACAGGAATCCATTTGGATCCGGAGAAAGTCCGTGCTATCCAAGAGATGCAACCCCCCAGAAGCCTCAAGGAGCTCAGAGGATTACAAGGACGATTGGCATACATCCGCAGATTCATTTCAAATCTCTCCGGGAGATGCCAACCCTTCGCTAAGCTGATGAAGAAGGGCGTTTCGTTCATTTGGGACGACGCTTGCCAGCAAGCATTTGAGGAGATCAAGCACTACCTCACCCAACCACCAGTCCTTGCAGCTCCGGTATCCGGAAAGCCTTTCCTGGTGTACGTTCGATCAATGGATCATTCTTTGGGAGCTCTACTAGCTCAGAATGATGACCAAGGGCGAGAACAAGCAATCTACTACCTAAGTAGAACGATGATCGGAGCCGAACATCGGTACAACCCGATCGAGAAGGAATGTTTGGCATTAGTGTTCGCCATTCAGAAAATGCGACACTATCTGGTAGGCCAGACTATAAATGTCATATCAAAAGTCAACCCTCTGCGGTTACTTATGACAAAGCCTTCTTCACTAAATGGCCGGCTGGCAAAATGGGCCATATTGCTATCACAATATGAGATGCATTTTCTGCCACAAAAAGCCATTAAAGGACAAGCGGTGGCGGACTTCTTAGCCGAACACCCAGATCCGAGGGCAGCTAAACTCTACGAGGATCTCCCAGACGAGGTCGCCGAAGCCTGCCTGACCCAGACATTGTTCGAAGGACAAGTATGGCAACTTTTCTTCGATGGTGCATCAAGAACAAGCCCGAAGGGACACACAGTAGCGGGGGTAGGAGTGGTACTCGTCTCCCCACAAAATTACGTGATTCCCCGAGCTATCTCGTTAACCGAGCCCTGTTCCAACAATGTGGCGGAATACAACGCTCTTTTGATTGGAATGCAATTCGCCGATGAGATTGGCGTTAAAAATCTCGAGGCATACGGTGATTCTAAACTCATCGTCAGCCAAGTTCGCGGAGAGTATGAGGTCAGGCATGAAGATCTAGTACCCTACTACAACGCGACAATCCACATGGCCGAGAGGTTTTCAAACTTCTACATCGACCATGTACCGCGCAAGCAAAATGCGCATGCAGATGCACTTGCATCCCTTGCTGCCTCCTTAGCTCTTCCAGCCGGAGCAATGGAGAAGGTATTCGTCTATAGCCACGACCTATACTGCCCAAAAAGTCCCCTCGGAGACTACCAGAGGTCAACGGGAGATCGTCGCGGTAAGGAAACACTTGAAGTGTCAACCGATCCAGAGCTTAAAGACTGGCGATTCCCCTACATTGATTTTGTCTTGTACGGCATCTTGCCCGAAGACACCAGGGAGGCGGCTGCCATCCGAAGGAAAGCCTCCAAATTCTACTATAATGCGATTTCGCGAACATTGTATCGTCGATCGCATGACGGGATCCTGCTCCGATGCCTCTCATCAAAAGAAGCCCAAGGAGTATTGAAAGAAGCCCACGATGGTACTTGTGGAGCTCATCAACCTGGCCCGAAGCTGGCAAACCGACTCCAAAGGTTGGGTTACTACTGGCCCAAGATGGTTGCCGATGCTGTTGCCTATGCCAAAAGATGTCACGCCTGTCAAATACATGGCGATTTCATCCATCAAGCACCAGGATACCTCCACTCTACGACCTCTACCTGGCCGTTCGAAATGTGGGGGATGGACGTGATTGGTCCTATCAGCCCACCATCATCAAAGGGACATCGGTTCATTCTAGCGATAACCGATTACTTCTCAAAGTGGGCCGAAGCTATCCCTTTGAAAGAGGTGAAATCTTCTAACGTGATCAAGTTCGTGAAACATCACGTTATTTACCGGTTCGGTGTGCCTCGGCGGATTGTCCATGACAATGGACCCCAGTTCATCAGCCAGGCTTTTCAGAGATTCTGCGCCAAGTTCAGAATCCAGAGTGTGTCATCAACGGCATACTATCCGCCCGCTAACGGCCTCGCAGAAGCTTTCAATAAGACTATTGGCAAGCTTCTCAAGAAATTCGTCTCGAAAAGTCAACGAGACTGGGACGATAAGTTGGGCGAATGCTTATGGGCCTATCGCACGACTGTGCGAACCCCAACTAAAGCCACGCCATTTTCCTTGGTGTACGGATGCGAAGCCGTCCTTCCACTGGAAATCCAAATTCCATCTCTTCGCGTCGCCTTGACAGCGGAGATGACAACAGAGGAGAAGCATCGACAGCGACTCCAAGAATTGGAAGCCTTGGACGACAAGCGTCTGCAGGCCCAACAACAAATCGAGCTTTACCAAGCTCGTATCACCAGAGCCTTCAACAAGAAAGTCAAATCGCGAACTTTCAAGAAGGGCGACCTCGTCTTAGCCGTCCGAAGACCCATGGTCATGACGCACAAGACGAAAGGAAAATTCCAACCCAAATGGGAAGGACCGTTTGTAGTAGAGTCAGTCTACTCAAATGGATCGTATCGCCTCATAACCTCAAATGGCGATACACTCATGATGCCAATCAATGGCAAATTCCTGAAGAAATACTATCCCTAGATGGCATTCTTCCACCGATCAAGTTAAAAGTACACCTCTGATCAAACATCCGACGCCCTCGACGGCTAAGGATAGAGGAAAATGTTGGCCTTTAAGCCCAACATAAGTCCTCGACAACTCACCATGCTGAGGGGAATAGCATGGCTAGCCCAACCCAAACGGTAGTTGGTAAAGGCATGTCAAACCGTTGACAGCTGAGATTTGCTAAAAATCCTAAGGGACACGTTCCCATTTGATCCGACGCCCTCGACGGCTAAGGATAGAGGAAAATGTTGGCTTTAAGCCAACATAAGTCCTCGACAACTCATCATGCTGAGGGGAATAGCATGGCTAGCCCAACCCAAACGGTAGTTGGTAAAGGCATGTCAAACCCGTTGACAGCTGAGGATTTGCTAAAAATCCTAAGGGACACGTTCCCATTTGATCCGACGCCCTCGACGGCTAAGGATAGAGGAAAATGTTGGCCTTTAAGCCCAACATAAGTCCTCGACAACTCATCATGCTGAGGGGAATAGCATGGCTAGCCCAACCCAAACGGTAGTTGGTAAAGGCATGTCAAACCCGTTGACAGCTGAGGATTTGCTAAAAATCCTAAGGGACACGTTCCCATTTGATCCGACGCCCTCGACAGCTAAGGATAGAGGAAAATGTTGGCCTTTAAGCCCAACATAAGTCCTCGACAACTCATCATGCTGAGGGGAATAGCATGGCTAGCCCAACTCAAACGGTAGTCGGTAAAGGCATGTCAAATCCGTTGATAGCTGAGGGTTTGCTAAAAATCCTAAGTGGACTTGATTCCACTCTTCCCTCCAAAAATCCCTTACCAATTCTCATCCATAGAATGGTAGGACCACAAAATGCAATCATTACTATGTTAACACTATACCACTGGTAATGAATACTCTTTGTCGAGTATAAACCTTGCTTGTTAACTCTGCATAGAGTAACAAACTCTCAAATTTGCCAAGTTAACACTATACCTCTGGCACTTCAAATTCCACTTGTCAATTCTCATCAATAGAATGACAGGTCCTCAAATTGCTCTTATCACGAGCCAATTCTTGTCAAGTTAACATTACACCTCTGACAAATTACTGTTTAAGTTAACATTACACCTCTAAGCAGTACATCGAGTGCCTGTCAAGTTAATATCACACCTCTGATAGTCACCTTTCTTCAGACTTCCGTATCGAAGCTGAAATGGACGATGCCAAGTTAACACTACACTTCTAGCATCCGAGTCATCGCTAAGTTCAACAATACACCTATGGCCATGACCTTTCCTCGACTTCTTCGTCTAAGTCGAGATGACCAATGCTAAGTTCAACATCACACCTCTAGCATTACCTCACTGTTAAGTTAAACATTACACCTATGACAGTGACATTCTGAGTTAAGTTAATATCACACCTCTGACTCACATCCTTGTCGAGTTAACACCACACTTCTGACAAGACTATCTCCAACCCGTTAAGTTAATATCACACCTCTAACGGTGAAAGCTTTACTAGATTCCTCGCGGGTCTAGTTTCACTTGTTATTCTCTTCAACAGAATAACAGGTCCACCTAAAGACATTGTTAGGTTAACATTACACCACTGACAATGTTTTATCAAATTCCCCAGCTGACCTTGAATCAAGTCAATCCTAGACATTTGACAAAAGTTCACCTTCTCTGGGAGCACGCATTCCCCCTATCACTTTCTTTTATAAAGTGGCGGGTCCACCAAAATCATTCTTTTGCTTCTAAAACAAAACATTCAAGACAATAGAAAGAGGCAAAAAGAAAAGTGTCACTTTTATTCATATCCAAACACATGAAAGTGATACAAAACGCTCTCTTATACAATAAGATTGAGTGTTACAATTAAGGAGTACAAAGAAGTCCCTCTCTCTCTCTGAGGCCGTACTCACTCCTTGAAGCCGCATCTGATCCTAAGTGCATGATGTCTGAAGAAGTGGCGACTGTTGGAACCGGTTGCACTTTGATGCATGACGCCAACTTCGAAAGCGCCCTAGCTGACCAAGCCAAGAGCAATGGTGTTCTTGAGGTCCGGTGGCAACAGAAGGTCCTGCAACCCTCCGTTCAGGCGCGTCTCTTTCCCTAGTAGACCATCCAACAAACATGGAGTCACTCCTGGGGTGAGAGAGGAAGTTTAGGAGTTATCACAAAGGATGCTACCCTCCACTAGGTCCAGCGGCAGCAGAAAGTCCTGCATTCATCACCATCCCTTTCCCCAGCAGGCCATCCAACGGAATGTCCTTGATGTCACTTCTGGGGTAGGGAGAGGAAGAGGATCTCATCCGCCGCCGCAACCGCCGGACCACCCTCGCCGATACTCAGCCTATCCGTCTCTTGCACCAGATCTGAAGAGACCTTGGCGAGGGTTGGGTCCTCGTCAGAGATGTAATATACTCTCTTATAGGTGACGAGGACCATAATATATTCTCTCATAGGTGAACGTTGAACGAGTTCGCCGACCGAAGTATTCTTCCAAGGGCCCAGCAAACCTGCAAGGAACAAAAAGAGAGAATTAGAACAATCTGCAACTTAGTGTAAACAGAGAAAAACTAAGTCAGCAGAGGCGAACGCGGGAATGATCCACGCAGTCAGCCAAACGCGGGAATGATCCATGCAGTCTGCCAAGACGCAGGAATGACACGCGCAGCAAGCCAAACTGTTGCGTCAGCAGAGACAAACGCGAATCAAAACGCGGTCCCATTCTGCGCCTAGGTCAAAGAGCACAAACGCCGAAAAGGCACAGACGCCGAAAATTGCCATCTCCATGAACAGGAGTTGCAAGGTGCGGGTCTGAAACCTTTTTTGGAATTCGTCCAAGGCATTGGCCATGAAACGCGCTAAGGCATAAGCCATAAAACGCGCCAACGCCAAGTGCCAAAGATTCCTGCACGCGCGTCCGGAGAAGTTCAGGTCCATGGTACAAATTCCAGAAGGAGTGCACCAATGCAGACTTCATGAGGGGGTCCAGATGACATGAAGCCAAGGTACAGGCCATGATAAATCTAAAATGTTATGGTGAAACGAACGGCATACCCGTGGAGACCTCTGTCAAGAGTTGTACTCTCTGCGCCAGGACGCAAACGCGGTCACAGGGCAAAGAGATGTTTTCTCCTAAAGAGACCAAACAGGAGCTTAAAAGCCCTGGGTCATCTTCAGAGCCATCCTCATCCATGGAGACAATTGTCTGAGGAAGATGAAGGTTCTCAAAGCGCTCTCTCAAAAAACAAAGTAGTCCAAAGGCAGGATTGGAGGGAGAAGGGGCGCCCTATTTATAGGCAACTCCTGATAATAGCGATTAATGGCCCCGTAATCTGAACCGCCGGCATTAATAACTGCACAACTGCCAAGATCCAATAAGGGCCGGACGCGTGTAACGCTGCTTCGAGAACCGCCGCTGGCGCTGATCTCCAACCGCCCGCACTGGTTTCTCGTTTAAGAGAATCAATACTCAAGCCCAATCAGCAGCCGACGCGTGGACAACTGCTTCGGGAAACAAAGCGGAAAATCCGCATCTGATATTTAAAGATCACACCAAATCCCTATGACAGGCTGTATGTAACGCCTGGGAGTTTACACCCAGACGCGGATTGAAGAACTATCCACACATTCGCGTCCCAGAAAGATGCCCGCGCGAGTCAAAGTCGCGTCCCCTCAGAGAGCACTTAATCCATTTTTGAATTAAGGGAAAGGCACAAGGCTGCGTCTCCCGCGTCTGCCTGATCCGCTTCCTTCTTCGCAGAAGCAGATCCGCGTTATTCAGAGCCGCGTCTCCCTGAATGAATGCCGCGTCTCATGAAACAATGATGGCCGCGTCTCCCTATGGATTGATGCTGCGTCTTGTCAAAAGGACTTAGTCCTGCCTAAGTTCTCATGAACTAAGAACCGCGTCTCACCCTGTGATTGACGCTGCGTTCGGAGGCCGCGTTTTCACTCTATGCTGCGTCTATGCTGCGTCTCATCAAGAAGACTTAGAGCCGACGCCGCGTCTCATTGAAAGAACTTAGTCTTACCTAAGTCTAGCATTCACAGCCAGGTGGATTCATCCACAGCAACGCAAAGAAGAAGGGGATAAAATTTTTTTCATACTTTTATTTCAAAAATGATAAAAGTAGATACAAACACTCTTGGTGAGCAGAGTGTCCTCTTCTTTACAAAAAAAAAAAAAAAAAAGAGAGAGGGGAAAAAGAAAAGAAGGCTAAACGTCCTGGCTCGCCAAGGAACGGATTTGTTCCCTGAGATGATGCATCTTGATCTGACGCGCCTTCTCAGCCTCCACCATGGCTTGGACCCGCAGCTCCTCTTCAGATAGGAAGGGTTTTGCAGCCAGCTGCGCTCGCAGAAATTCCACCCTGGAAGAGTGTAGAGACAGACTCTCTTCAGCTCGCGCCTTAGCAGCTTGTTGCTCCTCAAGCTCCTCTTTGATGGTAACGAGCTTCTTCTCATTGAACGCAAGCACAGCTTCCGCCTTGGCAATGGTGTCCCGAGCCTTGGCAATGGTGTCACGAGCACTGATGATGACTTGCTCAGTGCTCTGCATGGTAAGCTCGGATTCCCTTGAATTGGCAGTTAGTCTTTGACATTCAGCCTGGGAATATTCAAGGCTGCGGACCTCTGCAGCAATTTGTGCCTCCGCCTCCTGTCGCTCTTGTTCTTGAGTAGCTAGGAGCCTAGTCAGGGTGGCCTGGGCCTCACTAAAAGAGCCAGTATCTTCCAAGGACTCCAGCTCCTGCAGGTAGCCTCCCAGTTGCTCTACCACCTGCAGACACGCCTTGGCAAGTGAAGGGCCTCCGGTTAATTCAACGTTCACGGCCAGATTTTTAAGAAGCGTCTGGGCAAATTGGAACGAGCTGTTTTCACGTAAGATGAGATCAATACATGATCCCATCGAAGCGAAGAATTGCTGCACCATCTGACGTGCCAGTTCCCCCATGCCTTCACCACCTAGGAAGCTTCCCGACCCCTTTTCTGTCACAGGACAGGGGATATGAGGCGGATCTTCTCGCACAAGAGTCGTGCTGGCCGTCGAGACGGCAAGAGCTAGACCGGCCGCTGACACTTCCGGAGGTACTACCTCTGCAGGAGCCTCCACGATCAATGAGGGAGTGGTAAGCACGACCTCCTCAGAAACCTCCACCGAGACCTGAGCTGTATGGCCTTCTGGAAGGGTGCCAACCATCGGACCCTCCACCTGAACCCCCTCGGTCCTCTCTGCAAGTTATCGCGATGTTAGCCACAATGGTAGAAAAGCGAAACATTTAAAGCATCAGAGTTGCCTTACCAGGTTGGAGGTCCAGAGACGTCAAATCCTGCGGAATGGAAGTCTCCCCCGCTTCAGCAGTAACCTCCTCGCCCGGCAGAGTGAGAGCCTCCTCAGCCTCAGTGGTTCCTTCCTCTTCTGGCAGAGTGGAAGGCTCCCCGATCTCAACAGCTGCCCCCTTTGAGGGTATCTCAGCAGCCGAGACCTCAATCCTCTCAGGCTGGGTCAACTCTTTCACCATCTCCTCGACACGCGGAGAGGTTGTAGCGTCGGCGTCTCCGGCTGGCCCTGCAGCGTGAAAGAAGAATGATAAAACATCCTCTTCAATATGCAAAGAGAAAATTAGACAGAAGATGGGAAGAGTACCTTCAGTAGGGATAATCGCCAGCGATGGGCAGTCGATGGCTCGCCCCCATATATTTCCTCCTCCGAGATGTGGAAGAATTTGCTCTGATCAGGAAGAGCGGGTTCATCGCCATAGTCGGTCTCGTCTTCAAAGGCGCTTTCCCCCAATATCGAAGAAGACGACAGCGCAACGCGAGGAAGCTCCGCAACAGGAGCCTTACCTCCAATTACCCCAGTGGTAGGACTAGGGTCGACTGCCCTAAGACTGGAAATGAAGATGCTAGGAGACCCCGGCTGCCGTGCCTCGTCCCTCCCATCATGAGCAGAAGAAGGCTCGGGTTGAACTGAGATGCCTACAATCTCAACATCCCCTCCAGTCATTATGTCGACCTCCACTGACTCGTCATCTTCGGCGGCGGTGGACTCGTCAACAAGCTCCCCTTCCTCCACGGTCTTACTGCGCGACCTAGGAGCACGGACTAGGGTGGGGAAATCTTCATCTTCCGACGGCTCCTCAACCCTAACAGGGATGTCTTCAGGAGGAGCCTCAACTCCAGCAGAGATATCTCCGAATTGGGAGACTTCAGCTGTTAAGTCCCTCCGAACCTTCTTTGGGGCAGGCTCAGCAATAGAAGCAGAGCGTCGACTACGCTTGCTCGCCAACTGCTTAGACCTCCTTGCCCGCGGCTCCTCCCTCGTGGCTGGTGGCTCAGCCCTTGTCGCTCGAGGCTCTGCCCTTGCCGGTCGCGGCTCCGCCCTCGCTGCTTGTGGCTCCTTCCTCGACCGTCTCTTGACCTCCTTATAAGCCTTCAGATACTGGTCGATAAGCTTCGAACGTTTACCGGACTCTGACCTGGCCTCGAGATGTGCATTGATGCTCTCAAGGCATGAAGACTCCGGAACAAGGTCTGGTGCCTGGCTGGCTTGGAAGTACCAAGCGCAGAAGCTGAAGCTCGTGCGGCACTTGGGCGTCTCGTTGGGTAGACAGAATGTTGCTCCCGTCCCTCCAGCCACACTGTAATACCAAGCCCGAGCACCCTCGAACAGGTTCCCTTCGAAGGCGAGCCGAGCATTGGGGTTCCCGACATAGAGTTGATCGTAGCCAAACTGTCGGGCAAAACGGTTCGGCATGTATGGCTCGATGGTGCAGGAAGTCCCTTGCCGGAACATCACATATCCCGGCCGGATGTTGATCAACCACCAGAAGATTCCCGCAGGCAGTTGTGTGAAGTCATCCCGACCAGCGATATCAGCGAACAACTCCCCGAAAGCCGCACCAGGAACGTCTGGGAAGCAGCGGTTGAGCTGGTAGTTCGTGGCGCAGGAAAGACACTTCCTAATATAATACAGGTAGGTGTCACGCCACTCCGAACGTTCCAGCCGCTGCACAAATGGGATACGAACCGTGCCCCCACGCGCCGCCGTCATCAAAGAAGGGCAATGCATCACGTACCAAGCCATGAGGTACGTATAAGGCAGCTCAACCCGAGGGTTAGGGCGCTTCACCTTCGGATTCCCCTCTGAGTCGACATATGGCTTTCCATGGGGGTCAACAGTCTTCGGGGGCTCGCAGAAATTCTTGGCTAACGCCCGTAGCCCACTCTGAATACCGGCCACCACAGCCGGAAGAAGAGCTATGGGGCTGCCATGAGCCAGGAGCACCGCCGGGTACACCACGTCGGCAACAATAACTTCGTGTGGCAGTGTGGGCACCACACAACGCTTCAACCACAGCATCAAGAAGCCCGCCAACAGTGCTCGACTAGAGATGGGAGTCCGGGCTTGATGGTGAAAGCTTTCAAAAACCAAGTCCGGGTCGAAACCGTCCTCGTT
Organism: Agave tequilana; assembly: GCA_038442645.1. NCBI lineage: Eukaryota > Viridiplantae > Streptophyta > Magnoliopsida > Asparagales > Asparagaceae > Agave > Agave tequilana. The sequence continues at coordinate 27,581 of JAVJIF010028926.1, read as the reverse complement.
CGACTCCGTGGTGTAGAAGCTGTTCGGAGCCTGATCAATCCTGTCTTCGATTTCCCTATCAGAGCTGGCAGCCAGTCGGGTTATCGGGAGGTCTTTATTGCTAACATTGTTGAACAGATAACTAGCCCAAGACAACTGCTTGACTCCTCCTGATCTCCAGGTAGTTATCTGGCCGCAGATGTGGAAGTGGCACATCACCTCCCAGTAGGTCTCATATATTGCGGGAAACTCTTTTTCCAAAATGTGGAGCTCCTTAGTGGTAGGGACATATTCCTCATAAGGAATGTCCCCTGATGCCAGCCCCGAGACCTCATGCAGCTCGTGCAGTGCCAGGCCCATCTCTCCAACCGGGGTGAAGAATGTCCCCGTCAGAGAGTTATATCGCTCCAGGACTCCGAAGAAATTGTGAGAGCTCGGTGGGATACCCCACTGTACGGCCCTGATCGCCGGGTATAGTCCCACATGCTCTAGCAGCTCTTTAAGATCGGTAAGGACAAAACCCACCATCCTGCTCCACCAAATATTCCCCGTAGAATGGATCCACCCATGCGCACGGAACTCGGTAGGATAGTCACCCTCCACTTCCATAAACGAGTTAAGGAAGGTAGCAGCAAGCTGTGGTATCTCCCCGACCGGAATATTGGATTTGCGCGACGCGGGGAATAGGCCGACGGTTGACCTGTCATGACTATCATGGCGGTTTACCCTCTGGAAGCCAAAGTCACCAAGGGTGATTTCAGGGACAGATTGGGAAATGTCCCATTCCATCTTCCGAGGGATGGACATGTGTTGGAAGTAGAACAACGGGAACATCCTCTCCATATCCGGAAGAAACAATCGTCCATCCCCTATCTGACGGAGCCATTTGTAAGTTCCTTCAGACACACGACGGCCGTCATCATGAATGCGATCTCCAAAGAAGAAGGCAGGCTTCTCCAGCGGAACGCGAGCATCCGTTGTGAATGCTGCATCGGTCATAAGCGCCCGAAAGGTTCTCCTGTCAACATTAGAGAGCCTCTCCCTGCGATCCGGCGACTGGTCAGCAGTCAATGGGACACTCATTCTTTGCACGAAGGTCAAGCTCTGGTCAGCACCACCTACATGTCCAAAATGGCGCGTCTTGACGAGTGGGCCAGAAACATGTCGCACTGCGAAAGAAAAGGACACAATCAGATACTTCATTAAAAGCAAGGAGAAATGCTGAAAAATGCTAAGTGTTCATGACCCAAACGCAGAAGAGATACTGGACGCAGGAGTTATCAAACCCGCGTCCAGACCTGCGAATCTGCGCCCAAACGCAGAAGAAATACTGGACGCAGAAGTTATCAAACCCGCGTCCAGACCTGCGAATCTGCGTCCAAACGCAGAAGAGATACGGGACGCAGAAGTTATCAAACCCGCGTCCAGACCTGCAAATCCGCGTCAAGTGGCACAAAACGCAAGGATCGAGTCCGCGTTTTGCAAACCAAGACTTGCGAATTTCTCTAAGTACTTGGACTCAGACGCCAGATTCATCAAAATCGGCAGCTGATGGCGCAGAACGCAAGGATCAAGTCCGCGTCCTGCAAACCAAGACCGCGTTCGAATCCTTCACAACTAGAGATTTCCTAAGTGAAAGATCCGAAACGCAGAGTTTAACGACGCCAGGTCATCAAACCTGCGCCCCGGTTATCATCTCAAGGACTGCGTCCGAGAATCAAACACGATTCTGTGTTAAGGGTTCTTAGGGTTCTATGAACTTGTTTTAATGGCGAAACCCACGCCGAAGAGGCATTTTACCTCGGAAAACAGCCTCCTGCGCAGAGGAAGCGTCTCTCTCAGCCTCGGCGACGGTCGCCCTTGAGGACGATGCACTCGGTTTCATCTTGGGGGCCATTAAAGTTCAAAAATCCGAGCGAGTTCGAAGATGAACAGAGAAGGAAATTCTTTCTTTTTTCTCAGCAAGTACGTTCAGAGAAGAGGATGCATCCCTCCAACTGTTGCCTTTTATGGGCACAGGGATTCGCGAAGATACGCGGCGCGTGGCCCGGTAGACGCTGCAGCGAGTCACCGCTTGACGCGTGTAACCAAATCGTTTCTGAACGGAGAAGATCATGCGTCGCAACCCCGCCACGAGTCAGCAGTCGACACGTGGAGCAGTTCATTTAATGAACCAGGAAATCCGCGCGCCAAAAGGCGAAATTTCGCCGGTTCCCTAGGCCAGCTGGCGGCGTAATCATGACATGGCACAGAATTCGCGCCCAAAGAACGCACCTCCTCGATGGACATGCCACGTCAGCCTCTCCATGAATGCATTTGGAAGGTCGCGTCTCTCTAAGAAATTCGCGTCCTTTCAGTCTGGCCAAATATCGCGTCTACCTTCTGAAAATCAGTCGCGTCTCCAGTGCCAAAGGACGCACGATTACAGAAATCGCGCCTTTACAGCAGTACCATCTCTGCTTTTTGAAAAAGAACCTGCGTTTGGCCTCCTGCTTCTGCAAAATCAGTTCAACAGTACACTGACGCAAGCAGACGACCAACCACTCCTGGCTTAAAGCGCGCCAATGACAGACTAAAAGCAATCGGAGAGGTTTAGACTGTGCATCTAAACACTCAACATGATCGACTCTGGGAGCTTCAAAGAGTTCAACAGTACACTCACAAAGGCCAACTCCAGATAAGATCAAACCCGGAGCATTAATAGTCCAATCATAAAGGCGAACGCGGCTAAAATCCAAAGTATTCCGAAATCCGTCCCATTTAACTGCGGAATGTCGAAAACTTTGGAGGGGGTTCTGTAGGCTGTCTAAAAATATCCAACAAACAAGCTACTAAGAAAGCAGAGTTCCAGCAACAAGGCGCGTCGGCCCGAAGCCCGCGTCTCAGCAACAAGGCGCGTCGGCCCGAAGCCCCGCGTCTCAGCAACAAGGCGCGTCGGCCCGAAGCCCCGCGTCTCAGCAACAAGGCGCGTCGGTCCGAAGCCCGCGTCTCAGCAACAAGGCGCGTTGGTCCGAAGCCCGCGTCTCAGCAACAAGGCGCGTCGGCCCGAAGCCCGCGTCTCAGTTGCAACTACCCGAAATAAGGGGCCAGTTACCGCACATGTAGCAGGAAGTGGCCCCTCATTGTGGAGCGTTTTCAGGGGGCACGATCACCCCCTGAAAACCCTATAAATAGTCCCGTCACTATTGAAAGAGGGGACGATTGACGACGAGAAGGAAAAAGGACGACAATCAAAGGAGAGATCAACGACAGAGAGAGAGAAAACCCTTCAGCGAGCTTACTGAGTACTAGCCGCTCTTCACCTACCTCCTCTTTCAGAGTTTTGGTAGACGGAGCTGAGTTACTCTCTCTACCGACCGAAGAGAAGACCCCCGATGGTCTAGGACGGTCATCTGGTCAACGGAGAACAAGATTCACTCTCCATCGCCACACGAAGAACCCAGCCTTAAACAAAGGGAAGATTCAGACATCCTCCCTCCCTTGTAACTGGAAAAGAAGGAAGAGTAGTTCTTTTGGTTGTAATCGTTTCGCTTGAATCAAGGAAATCTTTTACAGCTAAAACCACTTTCTCCGACCACCAAATTTTCTGGCTCCTACACTGATAAAAATCATTGATGCAATGTCCAGACGCGAGGCTCGAAACCCGCATCTTAGCATCACTGCAATGTCAAGATGCGAGGCACGAAGCCCACATCTCAGCATCACTGCAAAACCAAGACGTGGGGCTCAAATCCCGTGTCTCAGCAGAGCTCAAAGCCCGCGTCTCAGCACAGAGCTTAAGCCCGTGTCTCAGACGCGAAGCTCAACACAGAGTTCGAAGCTCGCGTTTCAACACCACCGCGGCACCTAAACGCGGAGCTCAAAACCTGCGTCTAGCGTTACCTCAACGGCTAAATGCAGGGCTCAAGCCCGCGTTACAACTGCAAATGAGCCCTGCGTCTCAGTTATAACTACTCCATTACTTGGTCAAGTACTGCCCACGTAATAAGGGGAGTTAACCCCATTATGGAGGGTTTTTAGGGGACAGTTTTACCTCTGAAATCCCCATAAATAGCTCAGTTTTCTATTGAAGAGGCGTCAGAGTTTTTCAGCTGAGGAATACTAATAAAGAGGTAAACTCTTCTACCAACTTGCTGAGTTCAAGTTTTTGCCTAAATCTCTTTGAGATTTCATTGGATAGGAGCAGTGCTACTCCATCTGTGATCCAAGGAGAAGACTTCTAGAAGAGCTTGACTTTCACCTGGTCAACGGAAAATAAAATTCACTTTCCACTGCTACGCAAAGAACCTAGCCTTAAACAAAGAAAAGATCAGAGCTTGAGTGTCTTCTCTCTCTTGTAGTTGGAATTTTGAGTGGTTATAACTCTTCATTGATTCAAGAAAATTTTGCAATACCCTTTCAACATCCCCCCCCGATACAATATAGAAAACAAGTTGATAAGTACGTGTATAACTCTTAACTACCACCCTATCATGCACATGTTCATAAGATATTCAATAAGAGCATACAAGGTATGGTCACCCAACCAACCGCCCTTCAAGGACAGAAGTTTTCAAAAATAAAGTTTTGAAAATAGTTATAGATTGAAAAATCAAATCATGAAAATAAAACACATATATAAGCTCATGAAAATCAAATCATGAGTAAACATAAAGGTAAGTGTACAAGAATCATGTAATCAACTTATGCATGGAGATACAACAATGAAGCTCAATTTAAAACTCATATGAAATTCTTTTTCATAAATATGATATATCATATGATCATGCAAGAATCATCAAAATTAGGACATACCATGTACAATCAAACATAAATTGAGTATATAAATGAAATAAAACATATATAGCACTAAGAACACGTGTATCTCAAGAATTGTACATGTATAACACAAGTTTTAACAAGATTTGCATATCAACTGACATAAACATATAAATCAACATATGCTTTAAATAAAGCAAATAAAATCATTAATAAAAAAATAGGCATGTAAATACATTTGAAATTATAAAAAAAGTTTTTCAAAAATATATGCATAGCATACAACCAAGCAACTCAACATTAAACTCAAATTAATATATGATTGAGTGTCTAGGTTATTACACTATCATATAAGCATTAAAAATTTTAAAAGTGGAGTATAAAATGATTATCAATACTGATGTAGCCAATTCATTTCTCCAAAACAAGATGGTCCTCCCATCATGCTTCCTTAATAGTGATGCATCAATCTGGTTTGTCCTTCAAGCTTGAAATGCATTCACCACCAAGGCATCAATCCTCTCACGTCTTATGAGAGCTCACACTGTTTGGTGGGAAAAATTGGGGATCGAGGTGTAAATTCTTTATTTAATAGTAAAGAAAATTACAGTGAATTAATAATCCTTTCACAAGAGAGGGGAAATATTCAAGCTCAAATCTCCCCTTTGTTTAATGTCGGGTTCTTGATGTGGTGATGAAAAGTGAATCTTGTTTTCCGTTGACCGGGTGAATACTAGGACCTCTTGGGAATCCTCTCTTTGGATAGTGGACGAAGTAACACAGCTCCTGTCCACCAAGAATCTCAAAGAGATTGTAGGTAAAAACGAACTTGTACGCAATAAGTTGTTAGAAGAGTTGAACTCTCTCTTTTTTTTCAGCTGGAGGTCTTGGTGCTTCTACGGCTTACAACCGAAGTTCTTTTGATCAAAAATTTCCGACCCCTCTTCCATAACAAACTGGGCTATTTATAGATGTTTCAGGGGTAAACGTGTCCCCTAAAAATACTCCATAATGGGGATTAACTCCCTCATTACGTGGGCAGTAATTGACCCAGTAATGAGGGCAGTTATAATCGAGATGCGGGCTTTGGGCCTCGCGTTTTGCCAATGAGGTGATGCTTGAGAAACGCGAGTTTTCAATTCTGCGTCAAACTTCACGTGAGACGCGGGCTTTGGACTCTGCATCTTGGTACTACAATAATGCTGAGACGCGGGTTTCAACCCTCGCGTCTTGGTCCTTGTAGTGATGTTGAGACGCGGGTTTCAACCCTCGAGTCTTGGTGCTGCGCTGGTGGCGATGATTAGCCTTGCGTCTGGAGTTTGGATTCTGCTTTTTGACGACTTATCTTCAGTGATTTTTAGACAGCCTACAGAACCTCCTACAAAGTTTTCGATATTTCGCGGTTGACTGGGACGGATTTCGAAATACTTTAGACTCTGGTTGAATTCATACGTCTCATGATTGGACTGACAATCATTTGAGATACTCTGAACTTGATCTTGTCTGGAGTATGGCCTTCGTGAGTGTACTATAAAACCCTTTGAAGCCACCAGAGATGATCGTAGTGAGTGTCTCGATACGCAGTCCAGACCTCCTCAGTGCTCTGAGTTGGTTGCTGGTGTACTATTGAACTAGGGGTAAACAGTCGTCTGCTTGTGCTAGTGTACTGTTGAACTGATTGCAGAAGCAAAGACTGAATGCAAGTCTTGTAGACGCAGGGGTCATGTTGCTTTAGAGACGCAGTCCACACTCGGAGTAGGGACGCATCTATTAATTTGCTGAAGAAACGCAGCCTCTGGAGGGGCGCGATCTTTGAAGTGAAGACGCAGCTCTCACCCTGTTGACTAGGCAAGGATTTAGCCTTGCTGAAGAGGCACGACCTTTGAAGGGACGCGAAGAGTTGAAATTATTTTGAAAATTATGGTCATATGGTTGGGGATATGGGTCATATTGATTCGGATAATCCCAACTCGGCATAAATGGTTGGTTCATGTTATACATAGCCGGGTCAGAGTTACCCGAGTCAAATGAGGTCGGGGCGAAATATAGATTCATATTATAATTGAAAGAATTGTTGTTATTAAAATCCATATCACAATTTACAAAAAAGAAGAAAAACAAACAAACAAACAAATAAAGAAAAAGAAAAAGAAAACAAGTCTATGTTTGGGTTGACTTAGACCTAGACGACTCCTAACTGGTTAGACTGTCCACGGGGGGTACATTGTCAGAAGCTGATCACGAGTTAATCGGCCAGGTAGGGGCAAGATCAGTGGGAGGTATCCGTGTCGGAGCAACGGGCCTAATTATGCCAAACCACTGTTCTTCGAGATTTCGCCTCTCAATCCACAACCTTAACACCGATTTGACAAGAGTCAATTTCTAACAACTTTCCCCTTAGGTCAATCTCCTAAATGAGTCCGAGATGTCCCGAGGGGCCAACGTCTAGCAAATTTTATTTAGGTTTGGGTTGTGTGAGTGGGGAGATGATTTTTGGGCTAAGGGAGGGTAATGACTTCCCCACCTTATATTGTCTTGGGTTTTGCCCTTAAATATAATTTGTGTAAGTGTACAATATAGATAAGAATGTACACAAAAAAGCGAGTAAATCACTGAAGTGTTTGTCCTAACTATATGCAATGTAATATGTACACCTTCGTCAATATCACAACAACATAAGAATAAAATACAGTATATTGGAATGAAAATTGATACGTGCCTAGATGCAAATGTCTAAGCCGTTTTAAAGTATCCAATTACCGTATTTTAATTCTTAAAATTACTTACAGTGCACAGGTAATATAAACAAAAATTAGCAGCAGAGTATAAGAATATACAAGAAGTTACCCGACCACACAAGAGCAAGTGTGGACTTCTGCAACGCTAAAAATTTAACTAGCATACCAAAAACAAAGAAGAAAAGTTAACAAAAATATGAAATCAAACTGTTCCCATCCCCGGCAACGGCGCCAAAATTTGATCGGGAGAAACCGCGCACAAAATGTGTATGTTTTGAAATCGATATTTAAAGAGTGTGTGTGTGTGTGTGTGTGTGCGCGCGCGCGCTTTGGCTTTCTCGATACTTCCGTTATAGCATAGAGGTTAAAACGAGTCGAATTCACAAGGACGAGAGGTGATAGAAGCTTACACGGTATGTTCACATGTATGTTAACGGTTCTTCAAAGTTTTAAAGAATGAAAAGAAAAGAAACAAAGAATGAAAAAAGAGAAGTACGGTGAAACACAAAGAAGTGGGAAACATAGAAAAGAATGGTTTTTGTAGTTTTGTTTTTATATCTAAAATAAAGTGAAAAAGAAAGAAGACTCACGGCTACTAACTACTAATAACTCCACCAACACGCTAACCTCTTAGTAATAGTTGCCTCAATGTATCATTGGCCATCACTAGTCCTTGGTTCAAGAGCGTTTCAAAGCATAACCCATATATCAACTTTCACATACAAATTCAACCAACAAGTGCAAGCTACACTTAAATCATCAAAACCCAATAAGAGCAAGCATGAAATAAGTAGCTTGTTAGAGATTTAGATGTTAGAGTGTTAGAATCCATCATCATGAGCCATAAATGGCTCTTTCAAGAGCAAGGCCAAGTAGAGACTATTAGATTCATGTGGATTATCAAATAAGAATTTAGACTAGTTGGTGTTAGTAGTTAGTTGCCATGAGAGAAAAGATTAACTAAACATGTAAAAAGAGGTAGATAGAAAACAAAGAGAGGTAAAGAGAGCACCTTTCATAGCTTACCACCTTCTATTACAAGCACTATTGCATTCCACTCATGTATCGCTCTCTCGCCTATTACAATATCTAAAACAAAATCAAAAATACAAAGAGGAAGAAGAAGAACTAACCTAACCTAAACTAAACTAAAACATGAAAATGAAAAGCTACTCTCTGGATATCTCACTCTTCAGAGCACAAAGGGGATATTTATAGGCGAAAGGGGCACCAAAGGGGCTGTACGGAGCCGCGCGTCGAATCTCGGCGCGCGGCTCCACAAGATTGCCGTGAAAACGTTGCATTTGCCGTGTTTTCGCGGCAGAACTTGGGAGACACGCGGAGCGCCGCCTGCTGCGCACTTCCCGGATGTCCCCCTGTCGGATATACTTGCTGTTTTTTGGATTTGGGCCCCTGGTTTTGACGAAATCACCCTCCAAAGTCAATGGCTATCTTTATAGGCCTTCAATCACCAATTAAATAGTGATTTAGGGTCTTCTTCTTCATTGCACCCCATGGACCTAGAAACATGCAAGAGAGGTGTTATTAGCAAAATTTAACATTAAATAAATGTAAATATGTGGTATGAAATATACAGTTTTAGAGACTAATCACACCCCCACACTTATCTTTTGCTCTTCCCGAGCAAAACAAAAAACTAAAAAAAATTATTACACCACTTTTGCAGGTGACGCGATTGCACTGAGCATGTGCAACAAGCCGTTAAACCTCTGGGTTTCCCCTAGAGGAGGAGTTTTGTCTCCTGAGGGTTTTCAGCGGATTACACCCACAAAATTCATAAAAAAAGAAATCAAATGTTAGTATTTTGAAAACACATTTTGAAATAGAGAAAAGTGTTAAAATATTTTTGCGAAAATATAAGTGATGCAAGGTCATAGGTTAAATAGAAATTAATCTTTCTTAAACTAAGTCGAAATGCAAAATCTTGTTATAAATTAAATGTAAGAATTTAAAATTGAATTGACTCTTTGATCTTTCATAAAACTCTTAGAAAAATATGTACTTTGTGAACTGTGAAGATTTTTGGGATATCGACTCTAACTTTCATGCCATTGATTTCTGTATATTTATTTTCTTTTATTTTTTTATTTTTTTCTTTTTTTTCTTCCCTTAGTTTTCTTAGGCTTTCTTATTTACCCGGGTAGTGAGCCTTTAGCCGGTGACTCTCAAACCAGATGATCTTAGGGCACCAGATGAGAAAATATCCCTCCGACTTAAGGACTCGAGTAAACAAGGCCACAAAACTAAATGAAATTATTTTATTTTTATCCACCATTTTAGGTATGAATAATCGTGCATCCTGAGGCATAATTACCCAACTTCAATAAGTGATTTTTATCATTATATTATTTTTATTTTATTTTATTTTTTATGGCATAATCAGTCTTTGTTTCAATCCCAAAAATTGTGTAAGTGTGAAGTGCATAAATCTAAGGCAAAAAAATTCAAGATCAAATTATCTTTTCAATCTTACTTTCTTATCCTAAAATTTAAACAAGATCTATTATTTTGACTCGGTTTAAGATTTCATAATTTTAGGTCTTCCTAATTCCTAAGATAATCTTAATTTTCTTAAAAATGGATCAAAACTATTTCTCTTCTTTCAAAAAGTTTTGTAAAAAGAAAAGCAAAGAGTTTTTATACAAAAGAAATTTTTTTTCTAAATTAAAAAGAAGTGTAAAAGAAAGAAAATGTAAAACTAACTACGTTAGTAAACCCTCCCCCACACTTATCTCATGCATTGTCCTCAATGCATCGTGAATGTGTATATACATGAAACAAATGGAGAGGGAAGGAAAATTACCTCATGGTGGTGGTTCCGGTGGTGCTCTGATTGGGCCAAGCGTTGCTACCCAATCAAGACATTGTGGATCTTGAAAGAACCTACCAATGACCTCTCTAATATGACCCAATAAAATGTTATTTGAATGAATGATCTTATATAAAAAATCATCCCCATCTAATTTTCAATTTTAAAAATAATTACAGAGTCATTTTCTTTAACATCCTTGTCCAACAATGAAGTGTGATTTTGGAAGATGAGGGATTTGGACTCAAATGGATCAGGAACAAAAACCGACACCGACTCGGGAATTTGACTCAGATCAAGTCGAGAGTCAACAATGAGAGTTGAAAATGGTTCAAAAAACGGGTCCAAACTAAAAAATTGATATTCACACACTTTCCCCATGAATGAAGTGTGATCATGAGAGATTTGTGATTCTATTTCACGGTGTACTAGTACAGGATTCAATGTTGACTCCAAAATAGAGAAAAAAATCTGGTAAAGATACCGGAGTCATTATTGAATCAGAAAGTGAAATGGAATTACTAACATGAGGTTCAGGATCACATTCAGGTTCGATTTCAATTTCAGAAAAGGGATAACTTGCCAGAATGTCCAGGCGACTTTCATAACTTGGAGTGTGGTCAAGTTCAAATGTATGTTCTGAAATTAAATCTGGATTCCCAAAATGACATGATTTATAGGTCCAATCAGTAGAGTTAAGGATGTAAGGATAGGTCAAAGGTTGACAAGAAAGACTATCCTCGCTCTCATTGATCAATTCGCTCATAAGAGAGTATAACCTACTGATAGGCCGTGTAACAGAATTTGGATTTGGAATCATGTCTTCCATACTCTTTGCAATTGGTTCTTCTTGAAAAGGTGAGTATCGAAGTCGATTTTAGAAATTGTGGTGAAATTGTAAGTCCGTCAGATGTTGCTCGGACTCTCGCAAGGGTTCCATACTCAAGTCCAGTATTGATGGTTGTTCATATTGAATTGGTGAGACTGGAAAAGATGAGTAGGACTCTTGAAAAATTGGTTGAGATGATGAGTCCAACATGTTTTGCATTCTTTCACAAAAGACTTCCAAACTCTTTTCTAGCTCAAATTCTTCTTCAATTGGTTGCTCTAGAAAAGGGGTATATGGAGTTTGATGTGAGAAGGATTGTGAATTGAGCAAATTTTGAATTTGTTGTGGGGACTCTTCCATACTCCTTTCCAAATCAGATTTTTCTTCGGTTGGTGGAACAGGAAAAGGAGTATATGAATCAAAATCGGGGAATAAACTTTGTGAAAATTATGGACAAGGCGGTTGAGAATTTGACTCGGGGTAGGTGAATTCCCATTGACTCTGTAAAGAGTTGAAATTATTTTGAAAATTATGGTCATATGGTTAGGGATATGGGTCATATTGATTCGGATAATCCCAACTCGGCATAAATGATTGGTTCATGTTGTACATAGCCGGGTAAGAGTTATCCGAGTCCAATGAGGTCGGAGTGAAATATGGATTCATATTATAATTGAAAGAATTGTTGTTATTAAAATCCATATCACAATTTACAAAAAAGAAGAAAACAAACAAACAAACAAACAAATAAAGAAAAAGAAAAAGAAAACAAGCCTATGCTAGGGTTGACTTAGACCTAAACGACTCCTAACTGGTTAGACTGTCCACAGGGGGTACATTATCGAAAGCTAACCACGAGTTAATCGGCTAGGTAGGGGCAAGATCAGTGGGAGGTATCCGTGCTGGAGCAACGGGCCAAATTATGCCAAACCACTGTTCTTCGAGGTTTCGCCTCTCAATCCCCAACCTTAAACACCGATTTGACAAGAGTCAACTTCTAACAACTTTCCCCTTAGGTCAATCTCCTAAATGAGTCCGAGATATCCCTAGGGGCCAACGTCTAGCAAATTTTATTTAGGCTTGGGTTGTGTGAGTGGGAAGATGATTTTTGGGCTAAGGGAGGGTAATGACTTCCCCACCTTATGTTGTCTTGGGTTTTGCCCTTAAATATAATTTGTGCAAGTGTGCAATATCGATAAGAATGAACACAAAAAAGCGAGTAAATCATTGAAGTGTTTGTCCTAACTATATGCAATGCAATATGTACACCTTCATCAATATCACAACAACACAAGAATAAAATACAGTATATTGGAATGAAAATTGATATGTGCCTAGATGCAAATCTAAGCCGTTTACCGTATTTTAATTCTTAAAATTATTTACAGTGCATAGGTAATATAAACAAAAATTAGCAGCAGAGTATAAGAATATACAAGAAGTTACCCGACCACACAAGAGCAAGTGTGGACTTCTGCAATGCTAAAAATTTAACTTGCACACTAAAACAAAGAAGAAAAGTTAACAAAAACGTGAAATCAAACCATTCCCATCCCCGGCAACGGTGCCAAAATTTGATCGGGAGAAACCGCGCACAAAAAGTGTATGTTTTGAAATCGATATTTAAAGTGTGTGTGTGTGTGTGTGTGCGCGCGCTTTGGCTTTCTCGATACTTCTGTTATAGAATAGAGGCTAAAATGAGTCGAATCCATAAGGACGAGAGGCGATAGAAGCTTATACGGTATGTTTACGTGTATGTTAATGGTTCTTCAAAGTTTTAAAGAATGAAAAGAAAAGAAACAAAGAATGAAAAAGAGAAGTACGATGAAACACAAAGAAGTGGGAAACATAGAAAAGAATGGTTTTTGTAGTTTTATTTTTATATCTAAAATAAAGTGAAAAAAAGACTCACGGCTACTAACTACTAATGACTCCACCAACACGCTAACCACTTAGTAATAGTTGCCTCAATATATCATTGGCCATCACTAGTCCTTGGTTCAAGAGCATTTCAAAGCATGACCCATATATCAACTTTCACATACAAATTCAACCAACAAGTGCAAGCTACACTTAAATCATCAAAACCCAATAAGAGCAAGCATGAAATAAGTATCTTGTTAGAGATTTAGATGTTAGAGTGTTAGAATCCATCATTATGAGCCATCAATGGCTCTTGCAAGAGCAAGGCCAAGTAGAGGATATTAGATTCATGTGGATTATCAAATAAGAAGTTAGACTAGTTGGTGGTTAGTAGTTAGTTGCCATGAGAGAAAAGATTAACTAAACATGTAAAAAGAGGTAGATAGAAAACAAAGAGAGGTAAAGAGAGCACCTTTCATAGCTTGTCACCTTCCATTCAAGCACTCTTGCATTCCACTCATGTATCACTCTCTCTCCTATTACAATATCTAAAACAAAATAGAAAATACAAAGAGGAAGTAGAAGAACTAACCTAACCTAAACTAAAACATGAAAATGAAAACTACCCGAAAACTACGCTACTCTCTGGATATCTCACTCTTCAGAGCACAAAGGGGATATTTATAGGCGAAAGTGACACCAAAGGGGATGTACGGAGCAGCGCGTCGAATCTCGGCGCGCGGCTCCACAAGATTGCCGCGAAAACGCGGCATTTGCCCCATTTTCGCGGCAAAACTTGGGAGGCGTGCGCAGCGCTGCCGGCTGCGCACTTCTCGGATGTCCCCCTGTCAGATGTGCTTGCTGGTTTTTGGATTTGGGCCCCTGGTTTTGATGAAATCACCCTCCAAAGTCAATGGCTATCTTTATAGGCCTTTAATCACCAATTAAATAGTGATTTAGGGTCTTCTTCTTCATTGCACCCATGGACCTAGAAACATGCAAGAGAGGTGTTATTAGCAAAATTTAACATTAAATAAATGTAAATATGTGGTATGAAATATACAGTTTTAGAGACTAATCACACCCCCACACTTATCTTTTGCTCCTCCCGAGCAAAACAAAAAACTAAAAAAATTATTACACCACTTTTGCAGGTGACGCGATTGCACTGAGCATGTGCAACAAGCCGTTAAACCTCTGGGTTTCCCCTAGAGGAGGAGTTTTGTCTCCTGAGGGTTTTCAGCGGATTACACCCACAAAATTCATAAAAAAGAAATCAAATGTTAGTATTTTGAAAACGCATTTTGAAATAGAGAAAAGTGTTAAAATATTTTTGCGAAAATATAAGTGATGCAAGGTCATAGGTTAAATAGAAATTAATCTTTCTTAAACTAAGTCGAAATGCAAAATCTGGTTATAAATTAAATGTAAGAATTTAAAATTGAATTGACTCTTTGATCTTTCATAAAACTCTTAGAAAAATATGTACTTTGTGAACTGTGAAGATTTTTGGGATATCGACTCTAACTTTCATGCCGTTGATTTCTATATATTTATTTTCTTTTATTTTTTATTTTTTTTATTTTTTTATTTTTTCCTTCCCTTAGTTTTCTTAGGCTTTCTTATTTACCCGGGTAGTAAGCCTTTAGCCGGTGACTCCCAAACCAGATGATCTTAGGGCACCAGATGAGAAAATATCCCTCGGACTTAAGGACTCGAGTAAACAAGGCCACAAAACTAAATGGAATTATTTTATTTTTATCCACCATTTTAGGTATGAATAATCATGCATCATGAGGCATAATTACCTAACTTAAATAAGTGATTTTTATCATTATATTATTTTTATTTTATTTTATTTTTATGGAATAATCAGTCTTTGTTTCAATCTCAAAAATTGTGTAAGTGTGAAGTGCATAAATCTATGGCAAAAAAATTCAAGATCAAATTATCTTTTCAATCTTACTTTCTTATCCTAAAATTTAAACAAGATCTATTATTTTGACTCGGTTTAAGATTTCATAATTTTAGGTCTTCCTAATTCCTAAGATAATCTTAATTTTCTTAAAAATGGATCAAAACTATTTCTCTTCTTTCAAAAAGTTATGTAAAAAGAAAAGAAAAGAGTTTTTATACAAAAGAAATTTTTTAAATTAAAAAGAAGTGTAAATGAAAGAAAATGTAAAACTAACTACGTTAGTAATCCCTCCTCCACACTTATCTCATGCATTGTCCTCAATGCATCGTGAATGTGTATATACATGAAACAAATGGAGAGGGAAGGAAAATTACCTCATGGTGGTGGTTCCGGTGGTGCTCTGATTGGGCCAAGCGTTGCTACCCAATCAAGACATTGTGAATCTTGAAGGAACCTACCAATGATCTCTCTAATATGACCCAATAAAATGTTGATTGAATGAGTGATCTTATTTAAAAAATTATCCCCATCTAATTTTCAATTTTTAAAAATAATTACTGAGTCATTTTCTTCAACATTCTTGTCCAACAATGAAGTGTGATTTTGGAAGATGAGGGATTTGGACTCAAATGGATTAGGAATAAAAACCGACACCGACTCGAGAATTTGACTCAGATCAAGTCGAGAGTCAATAATGAGAGTCGAAAAATGGTTCAAAAAACGGGGTCCAAACTAAAAAAATTGATATT
The DNA here is from genome assembly GCA_038442645.1 of Agave tequilana. Taxonomy (NCBI): domain Eukaryota; kingdom Viridiplantae; phylum Streptophyta; class Magnoliopsida; order Asparagales; family Asparagaceae; genus Agave; species Agave tequilana. Next base: position 11,917 of record JAVJIF010028926.1, on the reverse strand, counting down.
CACACACTTTCCCCATGAATGAAGTGTGATCATGAGAGATTGGTGATTCTATTTCACGGTATACTGGTACAGGATTCAATGTTGACTCCGGAATAGAGAAAAAAATCAGGTAAAGATACCGGAGTCATTATTGAATTAAAAAGTGAAATGGAATTACTAACATGAGGTTCAGGATCACATTCAGGTTCGATTTTAATTTCAGGAAAGGGATAACTTGCCAGTATGTCCAGGCGACTTTCATAACTTGGAGTGTGGTAAAGTTCAAATGTATATTCTGAAATTAAATCTAGATTCCTAAAATGACATGATTCATGGGTCCAATCAGTAGAGTTAGGGATGTAAGGATCGGTCAAAGGTTGACAAGAAAGACTGTCCTCGCTCTCATTGATCAATTCGCTCATAAGTGAGTCTAACCTGCTAATAAGGCCGTGTAACAAAATTTGGATTTGGAATCATGTCTTCCATACTCTTTGCAATTGATTCTTCTTGAAAAGGTGAGTATCGAAGTTGATTTTAGAAATTGTGGTGAAATTGTAAGTCTGTCAGATGTTGCTCAGACTCACGCAAGGGTTTCATACTCAAGTCCAGTATTGATGGTTGTTCATATTGAATTGGTGAGCCTGAAAAAGATGAGTAGGACTCTTGAAAAATTGGTTGAGATGATAAGTCCAACATGTTTTGCATTCTTTCACAAAAGACTTTCAAACTCTTTTCTTGCTCAAATTCTTCTTCAATTGGTTGCTCTAGAAAAGGGGTATATGGAGTTTGATGTGGGAAGCAAATTTTGAATTTGTTGTGGGGACTCTTCCATACCCCTTTCCAAATCAGATTTTTCTTCGGTTGGTGGAACATGAAAAGGAGTATATGAATCAAAATTGAAGAATGAACTTTGTGAAAATTATGGACAAGGCGGTTGAGAATTTGACTCGGGGTAGGTGAATTCCCATTGACTCTGTGAAGAGTTGAAATTATTTTGAAAATTATGGTCATATGGTTGGGGATATGGGTCATATTGATTCGGATAATCCCAACTCGACATAATGATTGGTTCATGCTGTACATAGCCGGATCAGAGTTATCCGAGTCAAATGAGGTCGGGGTGAAATATGGATTCATATTATAATTGAAAGATCTGTTGTTATTGAAATCCATATCACAATTTACAAAAAAGAAGAAAACAAACAAACAAACAAACAAGTAAAGAAAAAAAAAGAAAATAAGCCTATGCTAGGGTTGACTTAGATCTAAACGATTTCTAACAAGTTAGACTGTCCACGGGGGGTACATTGTCGAAAGCTGACCACGAGTTAATCGGCCAGGTAGGGGCAAGATCAGTGGGAGGTATCCGTGCTGGAGCAATGGGCCTAATTATGCCAAACTATTGTTCTTCGAGGTTTCGCCTATCAATCTCCAACCTTAGACACCGATTTGATAAGAGTCAACTTCTAACAACTTCCCCCTTAAGTCAATCTCTTAAATGAGTCCGAGATGTCCCTAGGGCCAACGTCTAGCAAATTTTATTTAGGCTTGGGTTGTGTGAGTGGGGAGATGATTTTTGGGCTAAGGAAGGGTAATGACTTCCCCACCTTATGTTGTCTTGGATTTTGCCCTTAAATATAATTTGTGCAAGTGTGCAATATAGATAAGAATGAACACAAAAAAGCGAGTAAATCACTGAAGTGTTTGTCCTAACTATATGCAATGCAATATGTACACTTTCGTCAATATCACAACAACACAAGAATAAAATACAGTATATTGGAATGAAAACTTATACGTGCCTAGATGCAAATGTCTAAGACGTTTTAAAGCATCCAATTACCGTATTTTAATTCTTAAAATTATTTACAGTGCACAGGTAATATAAACAAAAATTAGCAGCAGAGTATATGAATATACAAGAAGTTACCCGACCACACAAGAGCAAGTGTGGACTTCTGTAACGCTAAAAATTTAACTTGCACTCCAAAAACAAAGAAGAAAAGTTAATAAAAACGTGAAATCAAACCGTTCCCATCCTCGGCAACGGCGCCAAAATTTGATCGGAAGAAATCGCGCATAAAATGTGTATGTTTTGAAATCGATATTTAAAGTGTGTGTGTGTGTGCTTTGGCTTTCTCGATATTTCTATTATAGCATAGAGGCTAAAACGAGTCAAATCCACAAGGACGAGAGGTGATAGAAGCTTACACGGTATGTTCACGTGTATGTTAACGGTTATTCAAAGTTTTAAAGAATGAAAAGAAAAGAAACAAAGAATGAAAAAGAGAAGTACGGTGAAACACAAAGAAGTGAGAAACATAGAAAAGAATGATTTTTGTAGTTTTGTTTTTATATCTAAAATAAAGTGAAAAAGAAAGAAGACTCACGGCTACTAACTACTAATGACTCCACCAACACGCTAACCTCTTAGTAATAGTTGCCTCAATGTATCATTGGCCATCACTCGTCCTTGGTTCAAGAGCGTTTCAAAGCATAACCCATATCTCAACTTTCACATACAAATTCAACCAACAAGTGCAAGCTACACTTAAATCATCAAAACCCAATAAGAGCAAGCGTGAAATAAGTTGTTTGTTAGAGATTTAGATGTTAGAGTGTTAGAATCCATCATCATGAGCCATCAATGGCTCTTGCAAGAGCAAGGAAAATTAGAGGCTATTAGATTCATGTGGATTATCAAATAAGAAGTTAGACTAGTTGGTGGTTAGTAGTTGTTGCCATGAGAGAAAAGATTAATTAAACATGTTAAAAGAGGTAGATAGAAAATAAAGAGAGGTAAAGAGAGCACATTTCATAGCTTGTCACCTTCTATTACATGCACTCTTGCATTCCACTCATGTATCACTCTCTCTCTCCTATTACAATATCTAAAACAAAATAGAAAATACAAAGAGGAAGTAGAAGAACTAACCTAAACTAAACAAAAACATGAAAATGAAAACTACCCTAAAACTACGCTACTCTCTAGATATCTCACTCTTCAGAGCACAAAGGGGATATTTATAGGCGAAAGGGGCACCAAAGGGGCTGTACGGAGTAGCGCGTCGAATCTCAGCGCACGGCTCCACAAGATTGCCGCGAAAACGCGGCATTTGCAGCGTTTTCGCGGCAAAACTTGGGAGGCGCGCGCAGCGTCGCCTGCTGTGCACTTCCCGGATGTCCCCCTGTCGGATGTACTTGCTGGTTTTGAATTTGGGCCCCTGGTTTTGACGAAACCACCCTCCAAAGTCAATGGCTATCTTTATAGGCCTTTAATTACTAATTAAATAGTGATTTAGGATCTTCTTCTTCATTGCACACCATGGACCTAGAAACATGCAAGAGAGGTGTTATTAACAAAATTTAATATTAAATAAATGAAAAGATGTGGTATGAAATATGCAGTTTTAGAGACTAACCACACCCCCACACTTATCTTTTGCTCGTCCCGAGCAAAACAAAAAACTAAAAAAATTATTACTCCACTTTTGCAAGTGATGCGATTGCACTGAGCATGTGCAACCAGCCGTTAAACCTCTAGGTTTTCACTAGAGGAGGAGTTTTGTCTCCTGAGGGTTTTCAGCAGATTACACCCATAAAATTCAAAAAGAAAGAAATCAAATGTTAGTATTTTGAAAGCGCATTTTGAAATAGAGAAAAGTGTTAAAGTATTTTTGCGAAAATATAAGTGATCCAAGGTCATAGGTTAAACAGAAATTAATCTTTCTTAAACTAAGTCGAAATGCAAAATCTTGTTATAAATCAAATGTAAGAATTTAAAATTGAATTGACTCTTTGATCTTTCATAAAACTCTTAGAAAAATATGTACTTTGTGAACTGTGAAGATTTTTGGGATATCGACTCTAACTTTCATGCCATTGATTTCTGTATATTTATTTTCTTTTATTTTTTATTTATTTATTTATTTCTTTTTTTCTTCCCTTAGTTTTCTTAGGCTTTCTTATTTACCCGGGTAGTGAGCCTTTAGCCGGTGACTCCCAAACCAGATGATCTTAGGGCACCAGATGAGAGTATCCCTCGGACTTAAGGACTCGAGTAAACAAGGCCACAAAACTAAAGGGAATTATTTTATTTTTATCCACCATTTTAGGTATGAATAATCATGCATCCTGAGGTATAATTACCCAACTTTAATAAGTGATTTTTATCATTATATTATTTTTTATTTTATTTTATTTTTATGGCATAATCAGTCTTTGTTTCAATCCCAAAAATTGTGTAAGTGTGAAGTGCATAAATCTAAGGCAAAAAAATTCAAGATCAAATAATCTTTTCAATCTTACTTTCTAATCCTAAAATTTAAACAAGATCTATTATTTTGACTCGGTTTATGATTTCATAATTTTAGGTCTTCCTAATTCCTAAAGTAATCTTAATTTTCTTAAAAAAATGGATCAAAACTATTTCTCTTCTTTCAAAAAGTTTTGTAAAAAGAAAAGAAAAGAGTTTTTATACAAAAAAAAATTTAAATTAAAAAGAAGTGTAAAAGAAAGAAAATGTAAAGCAAACTACGTTAGTAAACCCTCCCCCACACTTATCTCATGCATTATCCTCAATGCATCGTGAATGTGTATATACATGAAACAAATGGAGAGGAAGAAAATTACCTCATGGTGGTGGTTCGGTGGTGCTCTGATTGGGCCAAGCGTTGCTACCCAATCAAGACATTGTGAATCTTGAAGGAACCTACCAATGACCTCTCTAATATGACCCAATAAAATGTTGATTGAATGAATGATCTTATTTAAAAAATTATCCCCATCTAATTTTCAATTTTCAAAATAATTACTGAGTCATTTTCTTCAACATCCTTGTCAACAATGAAGTGTGATTTTGGAAGATGAGGGATTTGGACTCAAATGGATCAGGAACAAAAACCGACACCGACTTGGGAATTTGACTCAGATCAAGTCGAGAGTCAACAATGAGACTCGAAAATGGTTCAAAAAATGGGGTCCAAACTAAAAAATTGATATTCACACACTTTCCCCATGAATGAAGTGTGATCATGAGAGATTGGTGATTCTATTTCACGGTGTACTGGTACAGGATTCAATGTTGACTCCAGAATAGAGAAAAAAATCTGGTTAAGATACCGGAGTCATTATTGAATCAGAAAGAGAAATGGAATTACTAACATGAGGTTCAGGATCACATTCAGGTTCGATTTCAATTTCAAGAAAGGGATAAGTTGCCAGAATGTCCAGGCGAATTTCATAACTTGGAGTGTGGTCAAGTTCAAATGTATGTTCTGAAATTAAATCTGGATTCCCAAATGACATGATTCATGGGTCCAATCAGTAGAGTTAGGGATTTAAGAATCGGTCAAAGGCTGACAAGAAAGACTGTCCTCGCTCTCATTGATCAATTCGCTCATAAGTGAGTCAACCTACTGATAGGCCGTGTAACAGAATTTGGATTTGGAATCATGTCTTCCATATTCTTTGCAATTGGTTCTTCTTGAAAAGGTGAGTATCGAAGTTGATTTTAGAAATTGTGGTGAAATTGTAAGTCCGTCAGATGTTGCTCGGGCTCACGCAAGGGTCCATACTTATGTCCAGTATTGATGGTTGTTCATATTAAATTGGTGAGACTGGAAAAGATGAGTAGGACTCTTGAAAAATTGGTTGAGATGATGAGTCCAACATGTTTTGCATTCTTTAACAAAAGAATTCCAAACTCTTTTCTAGCTTAAATTCTTCTTCAATTTGTTGCTCTAGAAAAGGGGTAATATGGAGTTTGATGTGGGATTGTAAATTGAGCAAATTTTGAATTTGTTGTGGGGACTCTTCCATACTCCTTTCCAAATTAGATTTTTCTTCGGTTGGTGGAACAGGAAAAGGAGTATATGAATCAAAATCAGGGAATGAACTTTGTGAAAATTATGGACAAGGCGGTTGAGAATTTGACTCGGGATAGGTGAATTCCCATTGACTCTGTAAAGAGTTGAAATTATTTTGAAAATTATGGTCATATGGTTGGGGATATGGGTCATATTGATTCGGATAATCCCAACTCGGCATAAATGATTGGTTCATGTTGTACATAGCAGGATCAGAATTATCCGAGTCAAATGAGGTCGGGGTGAAATATGGATTCATATTATAATTGAAAGAATTGTTGTTATTAAAATCCATATCACAATTTACAAAAATAAGAAAACACAACAAACAAACAAACAAATAAAGAAAAAGAAAAAGAAAACATGCCTATGCTAGGGTTGACTAAGATCTAAACGACTCCTAACTGGTTAGACTGTCCACGGGGGGTACATTGTCGAAAGTTGATCACAAGTTAATCGGCCAGGTAGGGGCAAGATCAGTGAGAAGTATCCGTGCTGGAGCAACGGGCCTAATTATGCCAAACATTGTTCTTTGAGATTCCGCCTCTCAATCCCTAACCTTAGACACCGATTTGATAAGAGTCAACTTCTAACAACTTTCCCCCTTAGGTCAATCTCCTAAATGAGTCTGAGATGTCCCTAGGGGCCAACGTCTAGCAAATTTTATTTAGGCTTGGGTTGTGTGAGTGGAGAGATAATTTTTGGCTAAGGGAGGGTAATGACTTCCTCACCTTTCGTTGTCTTGGATTTTGCCCTTAAATATAATTTGTGCAAGTGTGCAATATAGATAAGAATGAACACAAAAAAGCAAGTAAATCACTGAAGTGTTTGTCCTAACTATATGTAATGCAATATGTACAACCTTCGTCAATATCACAAAACACAAGAATAAAATACAGTATATTGGAATGAAAATTGATACGTGCCTAGATGCAAATGTCTAAGCCATTTTAAAGCATCCAATTACCGTATTTTAATTCTAAAATTATTACAGTGCACAGGTAATATAAAAAAAATTAGCAGCAGAGTATAAGAATATACAAGAAGTTACCTGACCACACAAGAGCAAGTGTGGACTTCTGCAACGCTAAAAATTTAACTCGCACACCAAAAACAAAGAAGAAAAGTTAACAAAAACGTGAAATCAAACCGTTCCTATCCCCGGCAACGGCGCCAAAATTTGATCGGGAGAAACCGCACACAAAAAGTGTATGTTTTGAAATCGATATTTAAAGTGTGTGTGTGTGTGTGTGTGTGTGCGCTTTGGCTTTCTCGATACTTCCGTTATAGCATAGAGCTAAAACGAGTCGAATCCACAAGGACGAGAGGCGATAGAAGCTTACACGGTATGTTCACGTGTATGTTAACGGTTCTTCAAAGTTTTAAAGAATGAAAAGAAAAGAAACAAAGAATGAAAAAGAGAAGTACGGTAAAACATAAAGGAGTGGGAAACATAGAAAAGAATGGTTTTTGTAGTTTTGTTTTTATATCAAAATAAAGTGAAAAAAAAAGAAGACTCAGCTACTAACTACTTATCCCTCCACCAACACGCTAACCTCTTAGTAATAGTTACCTCAATGTATCATTAGCCATCACTAGTCCTTGGTTCAAGAGCGTTTCAAAGTATGACCCATATATCAACTTTCACATACAAATTCAACCAACAAGTGGAAGCTACACTTAATATCAAAACCCAATAAGAGCAAGCATGAAATAAGTAGCCTGTTAGAGATTTAGATGTTAGAGTGTTCGAATCCATCATCATGAGCCATCAATGGCTCTTGCAAGAGGAAGGACAAGTAGAGGCTATTAGATTCATGTGGATTATCAAATAAGAATTTAGACTAGTTGGTGGTTAGTAGTTAGTTGCTATGAGAGAAAAGATTAACTAAACATGTAAAAAGAGATAGATAGAAAACAAGGAGAGGTAAAGAGAGCACCTTTCATAGCTTGTCACCTTCTATTACAAGCACTCTTGCATTCCACTCATGTATCACTCTCTCTCCTATTACAATATCTAAAACAAAATAGAAAATACAAAGAGGAAGAAGAAGAACTAACCTAACCTAAACTAAACTAAAACATGAAAATGAAAACTACCCTAAAACTACGCTACTCTCTGGATATCTCACTCTTCAGAGCACGAAGGGGTTATTTATAGGCAAAAGGGGCACCAAAGGGGCTGTAGGGAGCCGCGCATCGAATCTCGACGCGCGGCTCCACAAGATTGCTGCGAAAACGCGGCATTTGCCGCGTTTTCGCGGCAAAACTTGGGAGGCTGCTGCGCACTTCCCGGATGTCCCCCTGTCAGATATACTTGCTGGTTTTTAGATTTGGTCCCCTGGTTTTTGTAGGCTGTCTAAAAATCATTAAAGACAAGTCATCAAAAAGCAGAGTCCAAACTCCAAACGCAGGGCTAATCATAGCCATCACTGCAGCACCAAGACGTGAGGGTCAAAACCCGCGTCTCAGTATTGCTTCAGCACCAAGGCGCGAGGGTCAAAACTCGCGTTCACTGCAGCATCAAGACGCGAGGGTCGAAACCCACGTCTCAGCATCACTGCAGCACCAAGACGTGAGGGTCAAAACCCGCGTCTCAGTATTGCTTCAGCACCAAGGCGCGAGGGCCGAAACCCGCGTCTCAGTTATAACTGCCCTCGTTATTGGGTCAATTACTGCCCACATAATGAGGAAGTAAACCCCATTATGGAGCGTTTTTAGGGGGCACGTTCACCCCTAAAACCTCTATAAATAACCCGTTTGCTAGGGAGAAGGGGTCAGTTGATTAGATAATTCTTGGAGAAGAATTTCGCTTGTGTGCTTCCACCGAAAAGAAAGAGAGTTCAACTCTTCGAACAACTTGCTGCGTACAAGTTAATCTTTGCCTACAATCTCTTTGAGATTCCTGGTTGACAGGAGCTGTGTTACTCCGTCTGCCATCCAAGAAGAGGATTCCCAAGAGGTCCTGACGTTCACTCGGTCAACGAAAATAAGATTCACTTTCCACCGCCACATCAAGAACCCAGCATTAAACTAAGAGGAGATTCAAGTCTAAACATCTCCCCTCCCTTGTAGTTGGAGTGTTAATCCGCTGTAATCTTTCATTTGATTCAAGGAAATTTTACAAGGAACTTTCTCCCACAAAACAAGAGATGGCGACTCTGCTGGGGACTACTTTCTCCACTGACGAGTAGGTTGTGGCGCAAGGTGACATCACCTGTATGGGAAAAATGATCGAATCACTTGTCATAGAATTCGACCAGGCGAAGTATGAAGAGTTCCTCTCTTTGGCTCCAAGAGCCCAAAGATGTGGGTCTACCGAAAAGTCTCATCGGGGACTTGCTCTCAAGTTCGCTCCGAGACTCTCCCAGACGCGACTGGTGAGAAGGACGTCGTGGCTAATCGCATCATGCGTAACGCCCGAGTTAACGTCTCCCAGGAGACCCGCGTGGTTAACGTTCCTGATGTCCATCCCGTCCATCCCCTTCCTCAGCGCCAGGTTGCCGGGGGTTCCCTTCAACCCACACGACGTAACCGGAACGCTGAGCGGCTACAGAGGCGGCGTGCGCGTCAACTACAAGTTGGAACAACTATTTGTCCTACACAGAGATAGGATGTGAAGTTCAGACTGGCGTCTCTTCTGAACCGTATCAGACACGTGAAGTCCGCGTTTGGCAACCTAGACGTGAGATTCACCAAGCTTACGTTTCTGAAGCACTACTTCCCAAACGCCAACGCAAAGTTCATGCTCTTTATCAAAGACACGAGACACGCGCCTCTGTACGCGGGACCCAGTAGCCCTGCGTTTCTCAAGCATCTCTACTCAGATGCGACAATCGGCAACACGAGAGCCGCGTCTCTTCTCAGCAAAGACGCCAGACTCGCGTTTCAGAGCCACGACGCAAGAGCTGCGTTCATGAGCCCACGTCTCAGAACCTTGCGTCTCAGCTTTGCGAAGTAAGGAGAACTCTCGCAAGTTGAAAAGCCCTCGATAATCCGAGGCTAATCTCTTCGATCCCCCTCCCGCGGATCTAAGAGATTATTTGAAAAGGAAGAGAAGTGCTAGTCGGATCACTCCATTGTGTTGTTGCGAACGGCTTATTACAATGCTTTCTGAGTGCCACTGCAGTCCACATGCAAGCCAGCAGTCTAGATTCAGACAGCTGACTCTAACTCCCCGATCAGCTAAAAGAAATCGCTCCCACAGAAGGAGGACTTTCTCTGACACTGAGTACCCAGAAATCACTGCAAACAAGAAGCAGGAGTAGGGGAAAGCAACCTGTGGTCAACTCTGACGAGTCTGACACAGAACCAGAAGGAGTGTACCGACATACTCGAACTCGGACTGGGGTTATTGCTCCGATCAATTACAGTGCCCTGGCTCGGGGCATGGAAGTAAATGACTCGCATTCCGCTATTGCAGAGTCACAATCTTCGAACTCTTCCATAGAGAAGGAGGCCTTTATATACATAACAAATATTCCTGAGGAGACAGCCAGGCGCTTGGAGCAACAAGCCCAGGTCCAGAAGGAACAATTCGAGATGATTCGTGCTCAACAAGAATCTATCGATTCCCTCAAGCAGATGCTGGCACAATTGCTTGAAGACAAGAGGAAGTCAACCGACAAAGCCTCCTCTAAAAAGTCTAAAGGCAAACGAAAAGAAGAAAAAAGCTCATCTTCTGTACATATTGAGGAGAAAGAGCAATCTACTTCTGGCTCGTCTAAATCCTCATCGCAAGAGAAAGACAACCGAGACCCTGGAGGGGTTCATTCTAAAAGAATGAATCAATTGGAGCAACGTCTTGAGGCCCTTACTAATCGAAAGGCCTTCAAGAAGCAGGAGTAGTCCGGCCATATCCAGCCGAGTAGGACCTTGTTCCATACCCTCCCAAGTTCAAAGCTCCGACCCTCCAAGCATTTGACGGCAAAGGGTCACCGAACCAACATATCTACTACTTTAAGTCTCAGACGGGGAACGTGGTAGATAACGATGCCATCCTGGCACGTTTGTTCATCGGCACCCTAAAAGGGCTCGCCTTTGAATGGTTCATGAAGATCCCGGAAGGCTCCATTAAAAATTGGGGCGATTTGGAGAAGCTCTTCCTGACACGCTTCTTTGAAGACGACTCAGAGATCATAATGCCTACTCTTTTGGCTACAAAGCAGCGAAGGGAGAGTCCGTCAAATCATTCGTAGAAAGATTTCAGAATGTAGCACTCCGATGTCCAAGCGGTATGACCCAGGTCACCGTGGTGGAAACATGCCGCCACAATCTACAAACTTCACTCCTTGCCCAAATAGGAGTTGCTGAAAGCCGCACCTGGAAACAATTGATCCAGCAAGGTGAACAGGCTGAAGAAATTGTCGCCCAAGTTAGGGCAGAAGAAAATAAACCCAGACCCGAAAGGTCGACAAGGCGTGCGCCAGATGCGTCCCTTCAAACAAAAAGGAAGGATAACTTGGCGACAGAGACCAAACCCCCTGTCAAACCGCAACCGGTCAAGGGAGGTGGCTCTTCAAGTCCGCCACGCGCCAGCAAGCAGTATTCCTTCAAGGACGAACATGTTGACTCATTGTTCAAATTACTTAACAAGAGCAACAGACTGAAGCTTCCCGAAGCTAGACGCCCTGAAGAAGTCGGTAAAACCGATAATCCCAACTACTGCCTGTATCATAGGATGCTGGGATACCCCATCAAGAGCTATTATGTCTTCAAAGACATCCTTCAGGCTCTGATTGACGCAGAGATACTAAAACATCGTCCAGAGCAGAAGCAATTGACGGCTAATATGACATCATTCCTCCAGTTTGGAAAACAACCTCCAACACCCTCTGGAGTAGTCCCCATCCCGAAAGGGGAACTAAGAATGATCAACATAGACCCTCACCATCAGCAAGAGAAGGGTCTTGTACTTGTCCCCACACCTCAGGGGGAAATATATGGGTTCATCCTGACCTTATGGATGGCCAACAATGGACCACTGTTACCAGCAGAAGGTCCAAAGGCAAGGCAAAGGCTTGTCCTGCAATGTGGTGTGTGTTTCTTCCCGCGAAGCAGAAACCGATGTT
>JAVJIF010028925.1:0-82543 GCA_038442645.1 Agave tequilana | reverse complement strand
GTCGACGGTGCCTAACCGAGAGTTAGGCAATGTCAGTCGGTCGACCGGACGGTCGATCGCTACAACCTGTACACGTTGGTGCACAACGGTCGACCGGTCCGGTCGACCGTGCTGCTGCTGCTGCTGATTCTCTGCTGCTGCTGCTGATTCCTTGCCTTGTCGTCGTCGACTTCCTCGACTTCTTCTCTCTTCCTACAGACTGTCCAACTAATAGGCGTCAGCATCTCTCGGGACCATCCAGTAATAGGTTTTAGCATCTCTGTGATCAAGATAAACTTGCACACAATGTACATTTGCATGTTCATTGGCAAAATTAGTCTGCGTCCCCATAGGACAAAGAACAAAAACAATCACAAAAGTGAAGTCCCTTGAATTATATTACACAAGCAAGGATCAATACACTCAACAGTGACACAATATTCATCTCAACAACGAATTTATCGCAACCAATCAAGATTGACACTCATGACACAGTTTTCAACTCCTCGACCCAAAAAAAAAAAAAAAAACCTTGATGTTCTATTTAATGTCTAAATAACATAGAGTGTTTTGAAAATAATTCAGGATGAGATGAATTATGGATCCGAGGCGGTTTCACATATAACTACTCATGTCATGTCGGAGCTTCTTTATGTTAGGAGGGTTGTGCGAGAGGCGAGAGATTGATGGTTGATGGGAGAGAGAGAATGAGGGGAGAGGGAGAGGGAGAAACTAGAGTTTGAGATGGGAAAAGAGAGGTGGGAATTAATTTCAAATGGGAGAGTATAATGGGTTTTTATACTAAAATTGAGTTTGCAGAATATAAAAATATTTAGAGTAATTTAAGAGAGGTCTATTTACTAATTTATGAAGTCCACTAATTAATGAACCTACTTCTCAATTTTTTAAGTTCAAATAATGCATTCAATCTGCACTGGTCACAGTCTCCATCTTTCTAAAATCTCTTGCAGACAACGGGATACTTTTCTTGCATGAAACTTAATTCCCATCTGCAAATTTTAATTAATTAATCAGCACGCATTGTCTTTTCCTACGGTACTAAGAGTACTAACATGTCGGTAAACAACCAAACCCTCCTCTTGTTTTTGTTTCTTATCTTAATCCTATTCATTAACACTAATATTAACAATATGTCTCCTCAAATCAAAATATAATACAAGTTTGATCCTCGTTGAGTCGTTGTAGCACGACACAAGGGGAATAATAGTCTCATCATCACCACCCCATAATTAGCTCCGCAATACGTACACATCAAGTGATTCTCATTGATCCATGTACTTTGCATCAATTAATTAATCAACACAAATTCTAGGTCTATCTCATTGATCCAGGGCCCTAATTTTGGCTACTTGTTAGGCAATCTACTTGTGTCTTCTTGCCAATCACATATAGAGGTACGAAGGCAGTCAGGGTGGTTATGGGAGAAAAATTCACATCCACACTAAATCGGATATGAGAGAAATAAATATGATTACATATCGTTAAATAGATGCCATTGTCTAATTATTCATTTTGATTAAAATTATAACAAATTACTTTTGATTTTACTTATCTTAACACACACAAAAAAGAGTTGCTCAACATAAATTACCTAACTGAACAAGTGATAAATAAAAATACACATACGACATGTATATGATATAGGTATATAAAAAGCTAATTATGTATATCTTTTTCCATAAACTAATTACATATAATGAGTTTAAAAGGCTTGGTATTAAATATATTTGTATCTATTTTAAAATCACGAATACAGATACAAATACAGCTTAATAAGAAAAAAAAAATGTTGTGCTACGACAACAACCAGAAGAGGAATCCCTGAATCTTCCAAGCACGAAGAACAATCTCAAAAAACAGCAAATCACAAACTCAGAGAAAACACACGAAAACAACGATTTAACGAGGTTCGGCCTTGATGCCTACGTCCTCGGGCAATGAAAGAGAGATTCTATTGATTGGATTAATCAATTACAATGGATGCAGTACCTCTGAGTATCAAGAGAGCTGCTACTTTCGTTGGTACAACAAAATCCTAGAAATCCCGTTTTTATACAACAGATTTCTGAATCAGCAATCGCAGCCCGCAACCCGACTGTCGGTCGATCGGGCGGTCGACCGACCCCATACGCCGGTCGACCGGGGCGGGTCGACCGAGCGCCCAACAGAGAGTTGGGTCACTTCAGTCGGTCAACAGGCGGTCGACCGAGCTCCTCCTGGTCGGTCGACCGCTCATGCCTTTGTGCATGTGTGCACGTCGGTCGACCGGGCCGGTCGACCGAACTTATGCTACTGCGGGCGTTAACCTGTTTTGCTGTTGCTGCTTCCTTCGTCTTTCGTCGACGACTTCCTCGACGATCCTCGACGATCCTTGTTGACTTCCTCGACAATATCCTCTCTCTTTCAATAATTCTCCACCTCGATGAAGATTCTTCCAAATCTGAGCCGAACTGTCCATCGACTCGAGAGTGGCTGCACCAATGTGGTTGCCTACGTACCATGCCCAAGGGATCAAGCCATCCGTAGTTCATCCAAATGAGCTTCAGCAAGCTCAAGCTACCTGAAGGACATGGAGCAAAGCTTTGCAATGTGCAAACTTGACTCCCAACACCACCTTAGTAAGCATGTCGGCGGGATTCTCCGATGTGTGAATCTTCAACAGTTCAATATCACCCTCTTCTAGAATATCCCGAACGAAATGGTACTGACGTCGATGTGCTTCGTCCGTGCATGATAGACCTGGTTCTTGGCCAAGTAAATGGCGCTCATACTGTCACAGTTAATCTTCAGCAGATCCTGTTCCACGCCAAAGTCATCAAGCAAGCCTTGAAGCCAGATTGCCTCCTTCATAGTCTCCGTCATAGCCATGTACTCGCCTCTGTGGTCGACAATGCGACGGTAAACTACAGTGTGAAGCGCCAACTCACCGGTGCTTGAGAGAATGTGAAGACATACCCTGTTGTAGACCGGCGCTTATCAAGGTCACCTGCATAGTCTGAATCAACATATCCTATGCATTCTTGCTTTCCCGTGGAGTCCTTCTTAAATACCAGACCTACATCAATTATTCCTTTGATGTACCTCAAGATCCACTTCACTCCTCCCAATGACCCTGTCTCGGATCATGCATATATCTGCTAACCATGGAAACAGCTTGTGATAGGTCTGGTCTCGTACACACCATAGCGTACATTAGGCTACCGACTGCGTTGGCATATGGGAAGTGAGTCATATACTCACGTTCCTGAACACTCTTCGGAGACATCTTAGCAGACAACTTGAAATGAGGAGCCATAGGAGTACTTACAGACTTCGTATCCTTACCGATATTGAACCTCTGTAGCACCTTCTCCAAATATCCTTTCTGAGTCAAGCTCACCCTGCCAATCCTCTGTCTCTAGTGATCTCCATGCCTAACACCTTCCTAGCTTCACCAAGGTCCTTCATCTCAAACTCTGAAGATAGATCCCTCTTCAGTGCATCAATAGCAGATCTCGACCTCGAAGCAATCAACATATCATCTACATACAGAAGTAGATAGATATATTCCCCTGTCGGTAACTTGTTGTAGTACACACATGGGTCATAGTGGCTTCGTGTGTACTTCTTCCCTCTGATGAAGCTGTCGAACCGCTTGTACCACTGTCTAGGAGACTGCTTCAGTCCGTACAGCGACTTCTTCAGCTTACATACCATTTCTTCCTTCCCTGCAGTCTTGAACCCTATTGGCTGAGTCATGTAGATCTCTTCCTCTAGATCGCCGTGGAGAAAGGCGGTCTTTACATCCAGTTGGTCAAGGTCCAACTCATACTGTGCCACCAAAGCCAATAGAATACGAATTGACGAATGTTTAACAACAGGAGAGAATACCTCATTGTAGTCAATTCCTTCCCTCTGAGCATAGCCTTTAGCTACCAACCTGGCCTTGTAGCGCACCGAATCTTCTTGGAGAGATCCCTGCTTCTTAGCATACACCCACTTGCAGCCTATAACCTTCTTCCTTTGGGCAACCTAGTGAGTTCCCAAGTGTCATTCTTGTAGAGAGACTTCATCTCTTCATTCATGGCTTCTTTCCACATCTTCGATTCCGAACTGATCTCGGCTTCTCTGAAGGTGGACGGAATAGCCTCCTCAACGACCGAAAGTGCATACGCCACGACCATATCTGTAGTGAGCCAACCTGGTCTCCTAGTGTTCCTCCTTGGTCTTTCAACTGCAGTGAGTCAGGAACATTACCCATGACATGTTCTTGACCCTCTTCAATATCTTCAGCATCTTCTACAACTGCTTGATCACTGCCTGTGTCACCCTGGGAATGATCCTCACTGATGCTGAATCCTCTAGAGATGGTAGATTTGCATCAATCTCCACCTGCTGCGATAGCTCCTTGGTCTTGCTAGTCTCCACCTGCTGAGAGACCTTAGGCTTCATCATGGAAGCCTCATCAAAAGTGACATCCCTACTGAGAAGAAACTTCATGTCCGTTGGATCCCAAATCTTGAACCCTTTGATTCCACGCTTGAAACTGACGATTTCCCCTTTCTTTGCTCTTGGGTCTAACTTATCATCTTTGACATGATAGTAGGCTGGACATCCGAACACCCATAGCAAATCATAGTCAGCAGCTGCTTTTCCCGACCAAGCTTCAAGAGGAGTCTTCTCCCTATCGCAGACGACGGAACCCTATTCACGAGGTAGTATGCATGCGCCAAAGCCTCAACCCAAAACTTCTTTGACAAACCTGCATTGGACAACATACACCGGACCTTCTCTAGCAAAGTCCTGTTCATCCTCTCTGCTACCCCATTCTGTTGCGGTGTCTCTCGTACAGTGAAGTGTCTCTCTATGCCCTCCTCAAGACATAGCTGTAGGAAAGGATCCGATTTGTACTCTCCTCCATTATCTGAACGGAGGACCTTGACCTTCCTTCCGTGCTTCTCTCCAAGTTCTTCTTCCACTTCACGAACAATTCTAGGACTTCCCCTTTGTGTCGCATGGTATATACCCAGCATCGCCTATAATAGTCATCAATGAACGACACAAAGTAATGGTTACCTCCAATTGATGCAGTCTTGGTAGGTCCCCAGACATCCGTGTGAACATAGTCAAGAATCCCCTCGGTACAATGTGATGTTGTGCCGAACTTCACCTTGGTCTTCTTGCCGATGATACAGTGTTCAAAAAATTCATCTTGCAGGTTTCGGCACCCTTCAGTAACCCTTGCCTTGCAAGAGCTTGCAATGACTTCTCTCCTGCATGTCCCAGCCTCATGTGCCACAGCCTGGTTGAATCTTCCTCTGAATTGGTAGAAGCCGCCACTTGCCCTGTCACCGTACTACCCTTCAAGTAGTATAGGTTGTTCCGTCGATCGGCCTTCAACACCACCATCAAACCTTTTGTCATTCTAAGGACTCATTCCTTAATCGATACCACAAGGCCTAATGACTCCAAAGCTCCAACGGAAATCAGGTTTCTCTTCAGCTGAGGTACATACCTCACTTCCTTCAGCTCCCAACCATCCCATCAAACATTCTAATCTGGATTGTACCAACACCCTCCATGATGCACGGATGATCATCGCCCATGACGACTGAACGCCCTTCCAGCTTCTCAAAGCTTGTAAACTAATCCCGACTGGGGCATACATGGTATGTAGCACATGTATCCATGATCCACTCATTTTCACCTGAGTAGCCTACAATGGGAGTTGAAACTGAAAATGAGAACACCGACGAATCTGAGTCTGATCCATCTGCCTGTGATTTACTGCTCTGAGTGTTAACCACCTTTGCGAGATTTGCCTCAGACTTCGATTCCTTCTTCTTCCCCTTGAACTTTGGACAGTCCACTTTCCAGTGCCCTATCTCTCTGCAGAAGGCACACTGATTCCTTTTAAGATCCCTAAACCCTGGCCTGGGCTTTGATCTTCCTCTTTCCTTCTTTCCCTTCCTTGATGAACCCCTGCCTCTTACTGCCAGTGCCTCTGCTGATGAGCTTGACTGAGAAGGATGTCTCTCCTTTCTTCTCGTCTCATAACTTGCCAGTGCATACGACACCTCATGGTAGTCCAGAGTCTGCCTACCATTGATAAAGGTCAGAGTGAATGCTTCATACTCCTCCGTCGGGAGTGAGTTCAGGAGGATAATTGCCTTGTCTTCCTCATCTATCTTGACATCCACATTCACCAAATCTGTAAGAAGCTTCATGTAGCGGTTGATGTGTTCATTCACGGTG
Organism: Agave tequilana; assembly: GCA_038442645.1. Lineage (NCBI taxonomy): Eukaryota > Viridiplantae > Streptophyta > Magnoliopsida > Asparagales > Asparagaceae > Agave > Agave tequilana. The sequence goes on along the minus strand of JAVJIF010028925.1, from coordinate 76,309 downwards.
CTCCCCTTCTTCATCTGAAACCGGTACAGCTTACTCTTAAGCTGCAATCTCAACTCGATACTCTTGGTCCGATATTTCTTCTCAAGGGTTTCCCACAAATGCTTCGCCGACGTCTCATGTAACGCAAGATATTTTATGTCTTGCGTTGAACATGAACGAATCAACCCACACGTAGACCTGTTCATCTTCTCCCACTCTTCATCAGTGGTCGTGCTTCTCTTCTTCTCCAGAAGGAGAGTATCCTCGAGGTTCGATGCATTCAGGGCATCCATAACCTCACATCTCCACATCCCGAAATTATTTGTGCCATTGAACTTTACCACGTCAATCCTCGGATGAGGATTCATGGTCTTAACCGAAGTACTTTCTTCTGCCATCTAGATTACTTGATCCTCTATCTATGCGGAAAAACCAACTGGAAATAGATCACAACTTCGATAAAAATTGGATTTTTACCTTTTTCCCCGAAACCCTAGATTGAGTTTCTCACCGGATCTACTCCACAAAGATTCCTTGAGCACTCCTTGCGTCCTTCTGAGATCGACACACGATCCACGAACACGAATACCTCTGATCTGAGATCGACACACGATCTCCACCGAATCAGATCTCGAAGCCCTTCGAATCTCCAGAAAAATCCCAAGCGAAACCTTGGAAGCTCTGATACCACTTGTTGTGCTACGACAACAACCAGAAGAGGAATCCCTGAATCTCCCAAGCACGAAGAACAATCTCCAAAAACAACACAAATCACAAACTCAGAGAAAACACACGAAAACAATGATTTAACGAGGTTCAGCCTTGATGCCTACGTCCTCGGGGCAATGAAAGAGAGATTCTATTGATTGAATTAATCAATTACAATGGATGCAACACCTCTGAGTATCAAGAGAGCTGCTACTTTCGTTGGTACAACAAAACCCTAGAAATCCCATTTTTATACAATAGATTTCTGAATCGGCAATCGCAGCCCGCAATCCGACTGTCGGTCGACGGGCGGTCGGACCGACCCCATACGCCGGTCGATCAGGCGATCGACCGAGCGCCCAACAGAGAGTTGGGTCACTTCAGTCGGTCGACAGGCGGTCGACCGAGCTCCTCCTGCGGTCGACCGGGCGGTCGACCGCTCATGCCTTTGTGCATGTTGTGCACGTCGGTCGACGGGCCGGTCGACCGAACTCCTGCTACTGCGAGCGTTAACCTGTTTTGCTGCTGCTTCTTCCTTCGTCTTTCGACGACTTTCTCGACGATCCTTGTCGACTTCCTCGACAATATCCTCTCTCTTTCCAACAAAAAACTCATATTCTATCCACAACTAGCATAGATACTTCAAATCATATCTGACGGATCTTGTAGCACCCCGTTCCCCGGGATACGTACCCAGATGCGTGTCCCAAAAATTTTTTTGACCGTACTATTTCAATTTTCTTCCAGTATGTATTTTTGGGTTTGATTGCTTATATTATTGTGTATCGGCTCTAGATTTTTAGACCTAGAGTCAGCCCTGATTCGGACCGAGGGCCGATACCAGCCTGTACCCTGATTTGACCTTTTTGGTAGTCTGATTTGACCAATTTCAGTTTCAAATACTGTTTTCTAATATTTTAGATTTTTCATGATTTTCTGATATTTTTTAGAATTTTTCTGCAAAATCTCCAAAACCTATGTCGGTCGGTTATCACTGACTGATTCCCGAATTTTTAGCTTTCAAATGGGATTGAATTTTAAAAAACGACTTTCACATTACTTTTTAGAATTTCATTTTCTATCTAAATACATTTTGAGATTTTTCTAAATTTATCAAAATTTGACCGATTCTGGTGTGGGGCAGTATTGCCGAAAGATTCCAAGATTTTTAATTTAAAATTTAATTAAATTTCTCAAATCTGATTTCATCAGGTATCTTAAAATATTATTTACTATTTTGGAGAATTTTTCAGAACGTTTCTGAAACAGTCGAATTTTTTCCTTATTTAAATAATAATATTATCTACCGACATTTTCTTTTCTTACTTTTTCTTTCTCTAATCCCCTACTTTATACTCTCAGATATTGTAATAAATTAATTAATTATTTAATAATAAATTTTTTTTACTATTTTTTTTTCTTTTTTCTTATTTTTTTCTTTTCCTTTATTTTTTTCTTTTTCTTCTTTTCTTTTCTTCCCCTTCACTCCACCCCCCATGATGGGCAGCTGCTGTAGCCCCTCTCCCCCCATCCTATTTCATCATCACCCTTTTCTTCTCTTTTCTATTAAAATCCTCCTCCTTCCTTCTCTTTTTCATTTCCAATTTCATTTTAAAACTCCTTCTCCTTCAAAACAAAACCACTCTCTTCATCACCACCGTCGCTCCACCATCTCCACCACCATCGCCGCCGCCCCCATAGCCGCTGGCCACCACTTCCCCCACACCCCCTCTCTACTCCTCCCCTCCTTTAACCTCTACCAACCACCCACCACTTCCAAATTCAACCAACCCATCACCATCACTTCCCTTCCTCCTAAAAAATTCACCACCAACTCCATCAAATCCACCACTCCCACCACCCCATCATCACCTCCTCCTCCTCCTCTAACTCCCCACCACCTCCAACAACCACCACAACCACCATAACCACCACCACTCCACCAAACACACCAAACCAAATACTTTCACCACCAACCTCCCCTCCCCTAGGGAAGTCGCGCCGCCCCCCCACCTCCGGCGCCGCCGCCGCCGCCCCAGGGCCGCCGGCCATTCTTCCCCATCCCCTCCATTTCTTTCTTTCTTTCTTTCTTCTTCCTTCTTTATTTCTTTCTTTCTTTCTTTCTTCTTCCTTCTTTCTTTCTTTCTTTCTTTTCTTTTCTCTTCTCTTTTCCTATACAAGAATTTATCCAACCACACAAGAGCAAGTGTGGACTTCTGCAATGCTAAAAATTTAACCTGCACACCAAAAACAAAGAAGAAAGATTACCAAAAACGTGAAATCAAACCGTTCCCATCCCCGGCAACGGCGCCAAAATTTGATTGAGGAAAAACCGCGCACAAAAAGTGTATGTTTTAAAATAAGAGTTAAAGTGTGTGTGCTTTAGCTTTCTCGATACTTCTGTTATAGCATAGAGACTAAAACGAGTCAAATCCACAAGGACGGGAGGTGATAGAAGCTTACACGGTATGTTTACATGTGTGTTAACGGTTCTTCTATGTTTGAAAGAATGAAAAGAAAAGAGAACAAAGAATGAAAAAGAGAAGTACAGTGAAACACAAAGAAGTGAGAAGCATAGAAAAGAATATATTTGTGATTTTTAGATAATATTTCTAAAACAAAGTGAAAAAGAAAGAAAATTCATGACTACTAACTACTAATGACTCCACCAACATGCTAACCTCTTAGTGATAGTTGCCTCACATGTATTATTGGCCATCACTAGTCCTTGATTCAAGAGCGTTTCAAAGCATGACCCATATGTCAACTTTCACATCCAAATTCAACCAACAAGTGCAAGCTACCCTTAAACCATCAAAAACCCAATAAGAGCAAGCATGAAATAAAGTAATATTAGTTTGTTAGAGAGTTAGATGTTATAGTATTAGAATCCATCATCAATGGCTCTTGTATGAGCAAGGCCAAGTAGAAGCTATTAGATACATGTGGATTATCAAATAAGAAGTTAGACTAGTTAGTGGTTAGTAGTTAGTTGCCATGAGAGAAAAGATTAGCTAAATATGTAAAAGGAGTTAGAGAAGAAAACAAAAATAAGTTAAGAGAGCACCTTTCATAGATTGTCACCTTCAATTACAAGCACTCTTACTTCCCAACCATGTACCACTCTCTCTCCTATCACAAGATCTACAAGAAATAGAAAATACAAAGGAGGAAGAAGAAGAACACTAACCTAAACTATCCTCAACTACAAAATGAAGATGAAACTATCCTAAAATATTGCATATCTCTTGCTCTGGAAGTCCAGGGGCTTTTATAGGCAAAACTGGGCATCTGGTTACACGTACGGAGCTGTGCGTCAAATCTTGGTGCGCGGCTCCACAAGGGAGCCGCGAAAACGCTGCTATGGCTGCGTTTCCGCGGCCATAGTGTGGCCACGCGTCGCGCGCCGCCTGCAGGGCAGTCCTCTCTTGTCCCCCTATCGGCTGGATGTCCCGGTTTCTGGTTCTAGGCCCTGATTTTGACAGAATCAGCCTCCTAGGTCAATGACTATCTTTATATGCCTTTAATCACAAATTAAATGGTAATTTTGGGTCTTCTTCTTCATTGCACACCATAGACCTAGAAACATGCAAGAGAGGTGTTTATTAGCAGAATTTAATATGAAATAAATGTGAAGATGTGGTATGAAATATGCAGTTTTAGAGACTAATCAAGGTTCACCGGTGTTGGGGAGAAGGAACGTCGGGGGAGAGGGGAGGGTCGTCGCTCACTGGAAAAGGAAGGAGGAGGAAGAAGTAGGGAAGAGTATTTTGGACTTTTTATCAAGGTAGGTGTCTCCAAAATTACAAAGGCACACTTGTAATTTTTTGTGTGGGGCCTTCATCACTTTTTGGGGTGGGAATATCCATTCCCTTCCTTTTGGTGTTTGAAGGACCACTTCTATCTCATTCTCTTTCTGTCTCTCTCGACCTACCATACTTGTTATTAGGGTTTGGTCATTGGGGTGGTACCCTTTAATGGATAGATAATCAATCACCATGAGAGTGTTTTCTTCGGATAGGTAAGTGCCAATAGGGGCCTAAGTTCTTTGTCGTCATGTTTTCAAAAAAAATTATATTTTTGTTTGTTGTTTCAAAACTTAATGATTTTTCTATCTCAAATTGGCCTATAATTATTATTCTACATAAAGAGTCCATAAAGTATAAGCCTCAAGCCACTATGTTTAGCCTCCATCTCTTCTACAATTCTAAATTACTCTCTTCAATCTGCATGAATGCGGTTATTTAAACTTAATAAAGTGATAAGTAGCCTCAAAAAATAAGTTTAGATTTTCTTGGACAGTTTTACCTTCAAGTGAAAAGTCTAAAATATAAAATTAATGTTTCAAATATTACAATTTTATCATAATAATTAGTTAGTATACCCATATAATTAGTAAGTACATTCAATTCTATGATATTATTTCTTCTTAAATACCAAAACTCTCCATTAATCAACTCATAAATTCCAGAAATTTTACTCTCATTCCCCTTAAAAAAATCACCTACCTTGATTTCCAAATATCTGTGGACAAGCAAATTGCATTCACCTGCTATTTGTTGTATTGACTTGTGTTGCGCTCACGAGAGAACTTCTTGCGCCTAGCGCCTTCTCTCTTGGTAACAACCAACTTGAGGAACCTAAGCAACAAAGATGAACGCGCCGGAGATATACCCACACGATCAAGAACAGAGAAATAAAAAACCTAAGCAAGCCAACACAATATTTAACGAGGTTCGAAAATTTTTCTACGTCCTCGGGACAAGGGGGGAGAGACTTTATTGATTCAACATTCAATTACAAGAGAATACTTGAGGGATGCAAGGGAGATACTTCAGGATACAATTCATAAGGGCTTTATAATCCTTATTTATAGCCAGAGAGTCCCAGGCATTTAGGAAACCCCAATTGGATTCGACTCCAATTCAGAAACAAAGTCTGAATCCTAAAAGGAGAAACAGATTCACGCCCAGATACGCCTGTCGATCGACCAGCCAGTCGACCGACCTCTGTCCACAGTCGACCGGCCCGATCGACCGTGACCAACCGAGAGTCATGTGTGCCAGTCAGTCAACCGTGCCGGTCTATCGTTCCTTTGCCACGGTCGACCGGGTAATCAACCGGGCCATGTATGTGCACGTCGTGCACACCAATCGACCGGGCGGTCGACCGGGCTTTGTCCTGAACTGCTGCAAGCGCCGTTCTCGCTCCTTTTTGGCTTTCAGGCTCTGCGCTATTTTTTCAATGAGTTTAGAAAACTCTTCCGATGTCTTTTTATCTCCTCTATTTCCTCTCTCCCTATAATTCTCCACCTCGGTGAAGATTTTTCAAATCTGAGCCGAACTCCAACGAACACCTGGCGAAATTGACACATGATCTCGGTTTGAGCTCTCCGAACGAAATCAACAAACGATCTTGGTGAAATCGACACACAATCTCGACTTGGCCAACAGACGAAATCGGTTCCTTCAAAATGAATTGCCAGCACACATATAATTGATTTCCAATGATCACCCAAGATCCAAATTGAGTTTATCGTCGCCACCTATAACTCTCACCTAACTCCAATATCAATTGTAAGCTTCCAATTTCAGCTTAGCTATCCAAACGGAATGCACCATACATTCCTTCCCATCACTCTACCTGAAGAGAAATACCATATGAGCTGACCAACGAATGTGTCTCCAACTCAGCAACTTAATGGAACATCATTCCAAATGACCTCAAGAAGAACCTATCATGAGCCAACACTGACTCTCCAACTGAATGGCTCTCTCCAGTCCATATCTCTTCAAGATGGTCCAACCAAATCTGAGTAGAGCACACCATACATCATCATCAGTTTCAACAAACTAAATGCACACTCTCTTATGCAAGCTCAATTGTCTTCTCACTAGAAGATCATCTGTTCATCGAGATCATAACACTTCAGCTCTGCGTGAAGTCCAACTCTTCACCTCTACGTGAATTTTTACTCTTCACCTCTATATGAAGTCCCAATCAGCTTCTCGAGAACCCAAATATACTAAATAGCTTCATACGGATTGCATCACCAAATGGTTGTGCCTTTATGGTTGGCTACGTACCTTGCCCAAGGGATCAAGCCAACGGTAGTGTTGGCCCAGAGGCCCTTCACTCTAATTTTGATGATGATTAACTCATGTAGTTATTGTTTACTAATAATCTTGTGATATTTAGTTTCAGATATTTGATCAAGATATGAGTAGGTGATTAGCTTCAACAAAGGTGTTTTGGAGCTTTCACATGGTGATTTAAGAGCTCGCGTGTCAAGATCACATCTAGCACTCGGTTGGAGTCAAGCTCGTTGGATCGTGTTTGGATCGAGTCGACTTGGAGACGGAGCTCTATAAGAAGACATCGGTTTGTATAGTTTAAGATTTTGTTTAGATCATTGTAAAGATTAGATAGTGTTGATATGCTCAAGTTCACAACACACACAAAAATTTAAAGGTTCATGTTTGTTTTCGGTTTAACCGATTTTGATTTTCTAGTTCAAATATATGGTTTTCATGAATAGATAGAATCGAAACAAGTTTACATAGTTTAATATATATTAGATTTGATCTATATACATCTATACTTCATCTATTTAGAAAAACGTCTTTTGATAGTCTATTTCATGAGTTTGGAGTTTTGTATTTAAACAAAACTTATTTTTGGATTTAATGTCCAAAACATAGATATAATATCTTTCATGTATATTGGATTCTATCCATATACAACATGCTTAAAAGTTGTTTCAATATCATGTTTTTGTATTTACATGTGTTTTGGAGAAAACGATTTTCCATTTCAAAAATTCAAGTTTGAAAAATATCGATTTTGGTTTAAGGCAAATTTTCAAGAATACAAAAATGGTTCAAATTATTTGAGATATGTGTTGAATTTTTGTCACACATATTTGTATTTCAAAGAACTAATAAGAACTAATTTTTGTAGAATTTATGTGATTTTATGTGATTTAATTGAAGTCAAAAACCTAAGTTTTTAATCCCTAAAAAGTTTGACCTGGCTGTCTGCCGGTCGACCGGACCGGTCGACCGTAGCAGAAGTCGGTCTAGGGTTGGCTAACGGGACGAATCGGGTTGATTCGTCCCGTCAGCCCAACGAATCGGTGACGAGACGGGTTGGACCCGTCTCGTCACGGATTCCAACCCGTCTCGTCACGGATTCAACGAGACGGGTTGAAAACCTGGGTAACGAATCGGGTCTCCTGACCGGATTCGTTACCCGAATTCGCCGAGACAGGTTGGACCCATCTCGGCAATTTTTAATTATTTTTTTAATTCGAATTTTCTTAAAATTTTAATTTAAAGTTATAAAGAAATTAGGAAAAAAAAAATAGTAAAAAAAGAGGGAAAAATTTAAAAAATTGTCTAAAATTATAAAAAAATAATAGAATTGATATTCACTAATTACAAGTTATTTTGTAAGGTAAATTATTTTATTAATATGAAAAAATCATATACCAATCTGCTCTTCACATATAATGTACATAAAACTCATCTCGTATAATATACATAAAAAACTCTGGTGCTCATCTCATACAATGTACATAAAAAATTCTGGTTGTTCTCTACTCTTCATCATCGTCCTGTTCAAATTCTTCATCTAGAATAGCTTTTCCTTGTGTGCGTTTTTCTGCATCGAACCAGTCCTTTAAGCAAACAGCCATCTCCAAGTGTTTTGGCGTCAGCCTACTCCTCCAGGGTGTCAAAACTTTACCACCTGCAGAAAATGCGCTCTCAGATGCTACTGTAGAGGCCGGAGGTGTCAGTATATCTCGGGCCATGGTAGAAAGAACAAGAAATTGTTTTCTCTGTTCTTTCCACCATGACAAAACATCAAATGTTTCCCATGGTTCATCATCATTTTCATTTATTTCAGCAGGCATTATGTTCAAATATAAATTAAGTTCATCAAATGAACCTGCTCCTGAAGAGTGTTTCTTTCTAGTATTAGAGGAAAGTAAACTTTTAAAATTAGATAATCTTTTACCTAGACTAGTAGAAGAAGTTTGTGATGGTGTAGGTGTCCTAAATTCAGAAGAAGAAGGGGAAATAACTCATCTCTGTACAATGAGTATATTTCTTCTAAAAGAGATCTAATTTCTAAAAGTAATTTATCTACATCTTGTTCACAATTTAAACATAAAATAAAATTGGATAATAAAAGTTTTAAATTATCTATTTTAATTCTAGGATCCATAATTGCAGCTAAGTAAAATAAAAAAGGCATATTTTCAAAATATTTTCAAAATTTTTCTTCCATATCATGTATAGCCTCTTCAAGACTGTCATCATCTCTGTATGCAGCAAATACTTGAGCAATTTCATTAAGATTATAAAAAACTAAGTTACATGTGGGATAATATGTACTAGAAAGTGCTTTTGTGACAGTGTCAAAAGTACAAAATTTTCATATAATTTCCACTCTTCATCGCTAATATAACAAGATGAACATTCATTTACTATAAAAATTGAATTGCTTATTTATAAGGAAGGCAATCTTTAATCATATTGTAGCTTGAATTCCAACGAGTTTTTACATCTGCTTGGAGTAGTTTTTCCTTCAGTCCACATTATCGGCAATAACTTTTAAAAGATTGTCTCCTAGGTCCACTGTATTTTATATGTAAAATAATTTCTTTAACTTTATAAATATATTTGTCTAAGATTTTTAGACCATCTTGTACACATAAATTCAATATATGGCAAACACATCTAACATGAAAAAGTTTACCGTTTAAAATTGGATCTAATACCGTTTTCAATTGTCTTATTGAAGCAGTATTTTTACTTGCATTATCAAAAGAAATAGAAAATATTTTATTTTCTATACCATAATTTCTACAAGGAAGAAAAATTGAATTTGCTACATTTGTAGCAGAATGTTTCTCAGAAAATTTAGAAAATGATAAAATACGTTTTTGTAAAATCCAGTTATCATCAATAAAGTGAGCAGTAACACATAAATAATGAATAAGACTAAGAGCTTCCCATATATCGGAAGTTAATGAAAATTTTCTAGCATCACTAGTAAAAAGAGCCTTCAAATATTTTTTTCTATTTACAAATAAATCTTCAATTTCTTTAGTTATAGTTTGTCTGCTAATTCTCTTATAATCAGGAGCAAAAACAGATTTAAGATAATCAACTAATGCATCTGATTCAGTAAAAGAAAATGAAAGTTCTGCTCGAACAATAAATTCAGCTAACTTATGTTTATTTACTTCAGGCTTATATCTCCAAGTGGAGAGTGTGCCTGAATCAGCTAATATTTGTGCTTGTTGTGGTGGTAAACCGTGACTTTTAGCATGCTTTTTTCATAGTGTTTATTAAGAACACCTGTACCGTATCCTTCTTTATAATCAAATAGTTGATGACAGTACTTACATTCTGCCTTTCTTCTACCTTCAACAATTTTTTCTACGAAATGGTTCTACACTAGAGAAGTTTTGACTCTTACTTTAGTGGTTGTGCTAGTTAGTTGTTGTGTTTCTGGAACTATAGTATCATGCTGTGCTGGTTGTGTATCGTGTTGTTCTTGTATTTCAGTAAAAAAAAGGAGCCAGTGATTGTGCGTGCATTGGTGATGTTGACATTAAAAGTTGAGAATATGAGGAATATTCAGGAGGGAAGGAAATAGAATGCCGACCTGTACCACTATCACTGGCATATGCAGCATGTGTATATGGTGCAAAACCACTGTAGTCAATTGCATAGCTTGACGAACTGTGATAGGGAGCAAATGCAGATGTTGGGGGAGCATAATTGTATGGTGGGTAAGCGGCATATGTTGACGATGAGCTACCGCCAGCATCGGTGTAAGGTGCGGCAGATGAAGGATTGTGTGTTAATGAATAGCTACCACCGGCTTCGGATAAGGTACCGCCAGTACTCCAGTTGGGCTCCATTAGACTAGACTGGAAGTTGGTAGAGATTTATAATTGTAAGAGAATAAGAGTGATTTATAATAGAAGAGAGAGGGTTGAGGTGAAGTGAGATGAAAGTGAATGAGAGTGGATGGTATTTATAGAGGTTAGGGGGTGGTATTTTTATTTTTTTTAAAAGGATACAACGGCTCAAAAATGAGCCGTTGTGGGTGAATAAGAGTGGCACCCTCTTTCTCACCCACAACGGCTCTTTTTTGAGCCGTTGAGGGTTGAAAAAAATAAAAAATGAATCTAGGGGTCTCAGACTAATTTTCCTCTCTAACAGTCATATAATAATATTGGACATAAAAAAAAATTAGAGAAGGAGGGGTCGGGGAAATTTTTCCCGACCCGATTCTTCCCGTGATTCGTCACGGGACGAATCAGATTCGTCCCGTTTACACGGGACCGATCAACCCGTTTTGACCCGCCCCTAAACGGGGCGGGTGCGGGTTGACCCGTAACCCGCCATGTGCGACTCAAACGGGTCGCACAGGGCGGGGCGGGGCGGGTCGACGCGGGTCGAGCTGCCCAATTAGACATCCCTAAGTCAGTCGACCGACGTACATAGGACGTGCACGCAACCAAGGCTGGTGGGTCGGTCGATCGGACGGTCGACCGGCCAGAGAGCTCTGCTCTCTGGAAATGGCCCCGGTCGACCGACCGGTTGACTGGCAGAGAACTGCTGCTCTCTGTATCCAGTCCCGGTCGACTGGGCAGTCGACAGGAGGCACAATGGTCATAAAAATGACCGTTGGGTCAGTTGACCGGGAGATCGACCAGAAGGGCAAAATTGCCCTTTCCTGCTGCCAACGGGCAGATTTTGGTTGGAGCTATAAATACCCCATTCCTTGGCTGTTTTCCATAAGTTTTTAGAGAGCAATTTTTCACACCTTTACAAGTGTTTAACAGCAAGTTTTTAAAAGAGTTTTTTGGTTTAAAAGATCATTCTTTATTTGTTTTTAAAGTGTTGGAATTTCAAAGAAAAGGAGTCTTTTGGGAATTGATTTTGATCTAACTTTCAATATCTATTTGAAATTTTTCCAAAGTATTTTTCTTTGTTCCAAACACTTTATTTTCTCACACTTGAGCTTATCTATCTATCCTTTCTATAGGATCATTGTTTTGTGAGAAAGAATTGGTTTGGGGTTGAGAGAGACCACCAAGTGTTGTAACCCTCCTTACTTTGTGACATCCCTCTAGTGAGAGGTGATTATGTTGATATCCCTCTAGTGAGAGGTGATTGTAGAGCTTGTATTAGAATCCCTCAAGTGTGAGGTGATTGTTGTTGGTGTTGGCTTTGAGCCTAATCCCTTTAGTGAGAGGTTGATTGTTGTTTGGCTAAGTGCCTATCCCTTAATTATGAGGTTGATCTTGTTTGGCTTTGTGCCTTGCCTCTAAGTGTAGAGGTTGTATTTGTTGAGAGAGGAGTTGTGTACTCTCAAATTGTATTTGCCCAAATCCTCAGTGGAGGTTTCTTGTGTGGGAAGTCCTGTGTGGACGAGTTAGTGAAATCCTTCTGTGTGAAGGTAGAGATGTAGAGTTGTGTGCTCGAACCTCGAAACGTATCCTTGTATTTGCGTTTGATCCACTTTCTCTAGCTCTCTCTTACATTGTGCATTGTTCATATTGTTCACATCATATACATGCTTGGTTTGATTGTGTGCCCATACTTGTGTTTAACCAAGAGAGCTTCATATAGCACCCAACTCTTATTTAGAGGAATTTAGAGGAGATAGTCCAGAGCCCTTCACCTTCACTCTTTGGTTACACTAAGTGTGTTGCATTTGATTTTTAATTCCGCATTATTTGTCATTAGATCACTTACACCTATTCACCCCCCTCTAGGTGTACTTTCACGTAGTTCATTGAAATGAGTTCCACTGAGCTCAAGCATTTGTGACTAGATCTTCTGTAGCGAACCTAACTGACGGAGTCATATGAACTTCTTACTATCGTCATGGAGAACAACGGCCTTCAACTTGAGCTTATCGCTGTCACAAGCCTGAGATTCATGCTTCTTCACTCACTTTCGTGGTTTTATCTTGGTTCCAATGGCTGCAAACAATTTGACACTCTCATCAATGTCTTCAACCTATTCAGCATCAAGACTGGCTACATGATCTCCACCCGGTGTCACATCCGTTGAAGACCTTACTGATACCGAACCAACTGGAGATGGGGGAATAGCATCAACCTCCACCTGCTGTGATGCTTCCTTAGTCTTCGTCCTGTTCACCTGCTGAGAGACGATAGACTTCAATGATGAAGTCTCATCAAATGTGACATGCTGACTCAACATGATCTTCTTGTTCTCGGGGTCCCAAAATCTGTAGCATTTCATATTTCTTTTGACACCCAAAAATACAAACTTTTTTGCTCACAGATTCACCTTGCCATCTTTGGCACTAACGTAGGCCGAACTTTCAAATTTTCGCAACAAACCATGATCTTGAGCAGATTTCTCAGACCAAACTTTCAGATGAGTTTTACCTCCTATCGCAGTCGATGCATTTATGAGATGGATAGCATACACAATAGCCTCAGCCCAAAACGATTTATCTAATTGTGCATTAGACAATAAACAACGGACCATCTCCAAGAAGAAACTGTTTATCTCTTTAGCCAATCCATGTAATCCATCTGTGTAGTGAGTACCAATACCAGTGTTCTGACTAAATTGTCAGAATTGATTCTTGTATCTTTCAACATTACTAATTTGTAGCTCCTTGATCTTTCTACCAGTTTGTTTTTTCATTATATCCTTTTACTTCACCAACATACTTAGGGCTTCAAACTTTTGTCTCATGGGATATATCCAACAATGCCTAGATAAATTATCAATAAAGAGACAAAGTACCTATGACCTCCAAGAGATGCAATCTTAGCAGGTCCCCAAATACTTATGTGAACACAATTAAGAAGGCCTTCCGAGCGGTGAGTAGTGGTGCTAAATTTCACCCTCTTCTTGTCCAGAACTCCGTGTTCACCTAATTTAATATTGCATGTAGATGCACTTTCCAATGATCCCTTCTTTCCTGGAGCTTGCAAAGACTTTTCTCTTCCGTGTCCGAGCCTCATCTGCCAGACTTGTGTGCAAACATCATCTGAAGAAATAAAAGTCTCCACCTGACCTATAACTGTACTACCCTTCAGGTAGTAGAGATTGTTTCAGCGGATGCTTTTCATAATCATCATTGAGCCTTTGGTTATCTTGAGAATACCATCTCGTATAGAAACCACAAGACCCAAAGATTCCAAAGCACTAACTGAGCTAAGGTTCCTTTTGAGTTAAGGTACATATCTCACTTCCTTCAATTCTCGTACTATCTCATCAAATATCTTGATACAGACTGTACCTATCTCTTCCACATTACACGGATGATCATCACTCATGACAGCGAAACATCCATCTAGCTTCTCAAAGCTAGAAAACTAGTCCATGTTCGGACACATATGATAGGTAGCTCCTGTATCTAAGATCCACTCAGAATTATCTGAGTAACCAACAGCAGGAGTAGTAATAGAGAAAGAGAATACCAATAAGTCTGAATTCGATCATCCGCCTGTGAAGTACTGGCTTGAGTACTGACCACTTGTGCGATATTTGCCTCAGTCTTTGACTCCTTCTTCTTACCTTTGGCCTTCAGACAATCAACCTTCTAGTGCCCTAGCTCCTTGCGTAAGGCGTATTGGTTCTTCTTCATATCCCTAAAACCTGATCTAGGATCTTTCCTGATCACCTCTGCCCTTCTGATTGGAACTCCTGCCTCTTATCGCCAATGCCTCTACTGTTGTGCTCACAGAAGAAGACAATTTGTCCTGCCTGCTTACCTCATAATTCACAAGAGCAGCCAATACCTCATTGTAGTTAAGTGATTGTCTTCCATTGATCAATGTAAGAGTAAATGTTTCATACTCTTTTTCAGGAAAAGAATTCAATAGAATTACCACCTTATCCTCTTCATCGATCTTCACATCCACATTAATTAGGTTTCTAAGAAGCTTTGTGTAACTATTCATGTGTTCGTCAATGGAGAGTCCTCTCTTTATCTGGAAGCAATAAAACCTCTTCTTCAACTGCAACTGCGATTCGATGCTCTTTGTTAGATACTTTTTCTCCAGGATCTCCCACAGTTGCCTAGCAGATATTTCATACAACACATGATACTTGATATCTTGTGTCAAATAAGACCTGATCAAGCCATACGCCATTCTGTTCATCTTATCCCAATCTTCCTCTGAAGTAGAATCGCGCTTTTTCTCCAACCGTAAAGTATTTTCGAGGTTTGATGCCGTCAATGCATCCATCACCTCACATCTCCACATACCGATGTTGTTCTTGCATCGAACTTTACCACATCAATCCTCAATGGATATGGATTCACGGGTTTCACCGTAGATGTACTTTCTCCAGCCATCTTCTTCAATTGACTCCTCAAACAATACGAAAGCAAACAGAGTTAGATAAACAAAGCTAGATAAAGATAAGATCTTTACCTCAAAGCGAAACCCTCGAAGAGTTTCCGAAGTTATCTACTCCTCCAAGTTTTATTCCTCGAGCAATCCAAATACTATTTTGAGATCGACGCACGATCCCACAAACAGTCCCAATGTTGTTCTGAGATCGACACATGATCTCCGCCAAACAGCAACTGATGCCCTTGGAATCGACACACGATCCCACGAAAAACCTGGGATGCTCTGATACCACTTGTTGCAGTCACCAGAGAACTTCTTGCCCCTAGAGCCTTCTCTCTAGGCAACAACCAACTTGAGGAAGCCAAGCAACGAAGATGAACGCGCCAGAGATGTACCTACACGATTAAGAACAGAGAAACAAGAGAGAAAACAAGCCAACACAATATTTAATGAGGTTTGACAATTTGCCTACGTCCTCGGGGCAAAAGAGAGAGAGATTTTATTGATTCAACAATCAATTACAAGAGAATACTAGAGGGATGTAAGAGGGATACTTCGGGATACAATTCATGAGGGCTCTAACCCTTATTTATAGTCAGAGAGTCCCAAGAATTTAGGAAACCCCAATTGGATTCGACTCCAATTCAGAAACAAAGTCCAAATCCTAAATGGAGAAATAAATACGCGCCCAGATACGCCTGTCGATCGATCGGCCAGTCGACCGACCCCTGCCCACGGTCGATCGGCCCGATCGACTGGGACCGACAAGAGTCATGCATGCTAGAAAGTCGACCGTGCCGGTTGACCGTTCCTTTGCCACGGTTGACCGGGCGGTCGACCGGGCCATGTCTGTGCACGTCGTGCATACCGGTCAACCTGGCGGTCGACTGGGCTTTGTCCTGGCCTGCTGCAAGCGTCGTTCTCGCTCCTTTTGGCTTCCGGTCTCTCCGCTACTTTCCTGATGAGCTTAAAAAGAACTCTTCCGATGTCTTTTGATCTCCTCTATCTCCTCTCTCCCTATAACTTGCTCTGGATCGTCCATCTAATAGGCGTCGACATCTCTCAAGACCATCCAGTGAATAGGTTTTAGCATCTTTGTGGTCAAGACAAAACTTGCACACAATTGTACATTTGTATGTTTATTGACCAAATTAGTCTGCGTCCCCATAGGACAAAGAACAAAAACAATTACAAAAGTGGAGTCCGTTGAATTATCATTACACAAGCAAGGATCAATGCACTCAACAGTGACACAATATTCGTCTCAACAACGAATTTTTCTCAACCAAATCAAGATTGACACTCATGACACAGTTTTCAGCTCCTCGACCCAAAAAAAAAACCTTGAAGTTCTATTTAATGCCTAAATAACATAGAGTGTTTCGAAAATAACTCAGGATGAGATGAATTATGGATCCGGGGCGGTTTCACATATAACTACTCATGTCATGTCGGAGCTTCTTTCTGTTAGGAGGGTTGTGCGAGAGGCGAGAGATTGATGGGAGAGAGAGAATAAGAGGAGAGGGAGAAACTAGGGTTTGAGATGGGAAAAGAGAGGTGAGAATTAATTTCAAATGGGAGAGTATAATTGGGTTTTTACACTAAAATTGAGTGTGTAGAATATAAAAATATTTAGAGTAATTTGAGAGAGGTCTATTTACTAATTTATTGAGTCCACTGATTAATGAACCTACTTCTCAATTTTTAAGTTTAAATAATGCATTCAATCTGCACTGGTCACAGTCTCCAACTTTCTAAAATCTCTTGCAGACAACGGGATACTTTTCTTGCATGAAACTTAATTCCCATCTGCAAATTTTAATTAATTAATCAGCACGCATTGTCTTTTCCTACGATACTAAGAGTACTAACATGTCGGTAAACAACCAAACCCTCCTCTTGTTTTGTTTCTTATCTTAATCCTATTCATTAACACTAATATTAACAATATGTCTCCTCAAATCAAAATATAATACAAGTTTGATCCTCGTTGAGTCGTTGTAGCACGACACAAGGAGAAATAATAGTCTCATCATCACCACCCCATAATTAGCTCCGCAATACGTACACATCAAGTGATTCTCATTGATCCAATTACTTTGCATCAATTAATTAATCAACACAAAATCTAGGTCTATCTCATTGATCCAGGGCCCTAATTTTGGCTACTTGTGAGGCAATCACATATAATAGAGGTAGGAACGCAGTTACGGTGGTTATGGGAGAAAAATTCACATCCACACTGAATCGGATATGAGAGAAATAAATATGATTACAAATCGTTAAATAGATGCTATTGTCTAAGAATTCATTTTAATTAAAATTAAAACAAATTACTTTTGATTATACTTATCTTAACACACACAAAAAAAAGAGTTGCTCAACATAAATTACCTAAATGAACAAGTGACAAATAAAAATACACATACGACATGTATATGTATGTATTTCTTTTCCATAAACTAATTATATATAATGAGTTTAAAAGACTTGGTATTAAATATATTTGTATCTAATTTATAATCACGAATTCAGTACAAATACAGCTTAATAAAAAGAGAAAAAAGGTCATATTTCTATCCACAACTAGCATAGATACTTCAAATCATATCTGACGGATTTGCACCCATTTGCACCCCTAGCATGCCAATATCTTGACATCAACTGTCCCACGCGGACTACCTTTTAACATTCGTGCAAAGACTTCCGTTGTCAAGTATGCCATGTAAATTTTTTCAAAAAGTATTAATTTAAGAGAAAAGAGGGAGAAAAAATGTTGGATTCTGCTTAACAGGAATCAATCTGACAACTAATCAAGATCACTGAGATATCAACAATCTAATTGGCCAGGTCGGCAAATATCAGGTGGGAGGTTTTCCGTTCAATAGAACGTTCCTCAATTTAAGAACCACCTTTCAATTTCCTTGGTTAAACACCAATTAGACTGAATCTAAGTCAGTCTCGATATACTGAATATCAGTATATCTCCTGTATAAAGAATTTAATTCACTTATACAGTATTTGGAGTGAGGTACGCTTAGAGCGAATCTTCTTAAGACAATTACGTCCCCCGCACCGGTGCTAACGGGATAATGGACGCTGGTCTCCCAAGATACAACACTCCTTCACGGTATTTGGATAGCACTACCAAATCACCATACGGTCGAACCGTAGTCAACCAGTACCTTCACAGGATCGTTGAAGCAGCGGGACAAGAACAAATTTTGAATGAATATTTTCCTTACTTTGGAGTAGCACCCACTGTTGAGGACGAAGGAAGGTTGAAGAATATTCTTCTTCAGAAGTCTCAGATTCAGATAACAATTCTATAAAAGAATCTGTTGAATTTTCTGAGCCCTCTTTCAGAACGAATTTTGCAGAATCTTCTTTGGAAGTCGCTTCGGAAACCGAGTTACGGATTTCCCACTTCTCGCTGGAAGTAACTTCAGAACTCCACTGCCAGTTCAGAACTTGCTTCAGAATTTTGAGAGATAGAGAGAGAGGTTATTGGTGGTGTGTTTTCAATTGAGAATCTGGAGCGCATTTTATAGCGCTCCAGGAGGGGCCAATGGGTCCGAACCCAACGAAAGGTTGCAACCTTTCGACCCAACAGTCACAACTGTTGGCTGCCCAACTGACGCACCCAACAGTCACAACTGTTGGCATTCCAACAGTCTTGGAGCGGGTCCGTTGGCGGGTCGGTTCAGATCCGGATAGCGGAGCGGGTAGCGGAGTGGTATGCTCGCAACCCATACCCGTAGACCCGATTCAAAAAGAACCAGGCCGGGTAGGGAACTCGAACCCGAACCCAGACCCAGACCCGGTCCCGACCCGGCACCGGCCGGCCGCCGCCAGCGGCGGCGCGCGCATGCAAGCATGTGCGGGCATAGTTCCCTCCTAATCGCGCGCGAAAACTCCAAGTACCCAAAGGGCACGCCCTTTGTTCTCAATTTTCTCTATTTATACACCACGAACTTCCATCCCACGGCTAATGTGGGACTAAATGCTTTTAGCTACCTTTAGTCCCATTTTGGCTTTGAATTAGGCAATCTTTAAACTTGAATATCTCATTCATTCGAAGTCGGAATTGAACATGTGAATATACCACGTTCATCCCCAATAGAAGAGAACACACTCCAACCATCATCCAATTGATTCGATCAACGGATCTTGCCGTAATTCAGCTCAAAGATTCGCTTTTATATTCTTCAATTCCAACAATCCCCCATAATGAATGGAGATTCAAGGAAATGACATACAAAGAGACTGACTCTATGGTGAAAGGTACTTTAGAAAAGAAACTGCATCAGGATAGGTGAACTAGGTCTTGAACCTTCCATAGCGAAAGGTTTATCGGACTTACTGGCTAATCAGTGAACTAGGTCTTGAACTGTTAGCCGTTAGTGTAAGCCAAGTCAACAAGCCTCACACAGTAACTTTCCAAATCAACTTTGGTTCTCGGTTGTGTCCATTTTGGCCCTGGACATTCTTGGTTTTAGAGAGTATCTTTAGGGAATAACAGCCTCCATAGAAATTCCCAAAGAGCCGACCCAACTCTATACTCACATAGGTGATCGTCCTATTAAGAGTAGTCTACTCTACTCCACTTGTTTAGTAACAAGATATAGGCATCATTAAAAGCATTAAGCTTATCCTTAATCCACTTGTAGAAAAGCACTTATGTGCACCTTAGGAATGGATTGGAGTCAAGCTCCCAAGTGCTTACTTGTTGAGTCAATCATAACTAGTTTTTTCCTCTTGAACTTAATCCGTGGGATCTCCAGTCGCTAAGTGAGGTTTCCATTAAGCTGACTAGGTAAGGTTAGGCTTTTAGACCCATTCCCCTCGATGCGCAGTTTATACGCTCTCCACTTAAACCTTTAGTAAGCGGATCCGCTAAATTATCCTTTGACGATACAAAGTCAATAGAGATAATTCCATTTGAGAGCAACTGCTTCACGGTATTATGTCTACGACGAATATGTCTAGACTTACCGTTGTATATAATGTTGGCCCAAAGGCCCATCACTCTAGTTTTGATGATGATCAACTCATGTAGTTATGTTTACTAATGATCTTGTGTTTAATTAGTGACAGATTTGTTATCAAGATCTGAGTAGGTGTGGAGCTTCAACAAAGGATTTAGGATCAACATTTTGGAGCTAGCACCGGTTGATTCACGAGCTATGCATCAAGACCACATCAAGAGTTGAGCTCGTTGGATCGTATTTGGACCAAGTCTAGAGAATGCGAAGACTTCAAGGGAAGACTTTAAGATTAAGACTTGTGTCTAGGTATAAGATTTTGTTTTTGTTTTAGTTAAAAATGTAAAGGATAGAATAGTGGTGGATTGCTCAAGTACATATACACACACACACACTCTTGATAGAATTGTTTTCATAAAAGATTTTTTAGTTTAGAAAAGATTTTTCTTTGTGACAAAATACTATTTGGTTTTTGGTATTCATGTTTACATCTTTCAACCAAAACCAAGTTTATGCTTATTGTCAAAAACATAGATATTTCATCTTGATTGTGTAGTGGATCATATCCATACACACTATGCTTTAAAAGTATATCTTATTTTTGTATTTGATGAAGATTTGGAAAAACATGTTTTGGAAAAATATTGTTTTGAAAAACAGTTTTTATCATGAGCCAAATATTTCTAAGTTACAAAAATAGTCCAATGTTTTATAACATGCCTTGATTTTGTGCAAGCATGTTTGTATATCAAAGTATATTGGTTAAACTATTTTTGTAGAAATTCTTTGTATTTTATGGGATTTTATATGAACCAAAAGACTTAGTTTTAAATCCCAGAAAAACTGTTTTCAGGCTTTAGCTAGTCGACTTACTACCTTGCTAGTCGACTAACTCTGAAGTCGGTCGATCGGCTCGGTCGACCGACGTGCACGACGTGCACGCCTTGACCTGGCAGATGGCCGGTCGACCGGAACTGAGAGCAGTGCTCTCTGTTCTTTTGGGTCGACCAGGCGGTCGACCGGAGGCTCCAACGGTCGGATTCTTGACCGTTGGCGGTCGACCGGGCGGTCGACCGACAGGTCTGACAGACTCCAACGGCTAGTTTTTGACAGCCTATAAATTTGGGGGTTTGGTCATTATTTTTCTCTAAGATTTTTGGAGACTTTTAAAGCCAGTTTTTCCTACTCTTTTCAGAAGTTTTTCTCTACAAAATGAGAGCTAATACTTCCAATCAAAAGGGGAGTTTTATTTAGAGTGTGTTAAAAGAGATTCTTTGAGTTTTCCTCCACCATCTCTTTCCTTGTTTTCTCACACATACACTTGAGCTATCCATTGCTATTCATCTTTTAGGAGTGTTGTAGTGAGAGTTTTTATTGGTGATCAAAGTGTTTAGATCACCAAGAGATCATTTCTTGTACTTTGAGGAGGCGGACGTGTATGTCCGCGTTGTTTCAAGTTCGGGTGCGAACTCCGTGTTTGAGGTGCAGCCTTGGCAAGCTTGTGGGGCTTGCGTGTGTACGGGACTAGGGAGTCCAAGGGCTTGTAGGTGTTGCGGCACCAAGGAGAGATCCATTGGGATCGAGCATAGTGGAAATCCTTCGTGTGTCGAAGGCGGGGATGTAGAGCAAGTGTGCTCGAACCTCGAAACATACCCTTGTGTTTGTGATTGCTCATTCTCTCTCTCTATCTCCTTTATATCTTGCATTCCTTTATTGTCTATCTTTATATGCTTGATATACTTGTGGGCTCTTATTGATATACTTACTTGGGATTGTTTTCTAACACTTGTATTCAACCAAGAGAGCCAACGCGGCACCTCAACCCTTATCTAGGGGAATCTAGAGGAGTTAGTCCAGAGCCCTTCACGAGGAATTCGGCTACACTCTTGAGTTATACATAGTGCTTAGTGTAAAAGTTTTATTTGGTCATAATTAGTTTTAGCTTCCGCATTATTTGGCATCAAGTGACCATTAGATTAGCCATCACCTATTCACCCCCCCTCTAGGTGAACTTATAATTGGTATCAGAGCTTGGTACTCTGATTTAGGTCTTACAACCTAGAGTTAAAGATCCTCATTTTTAGGCTAATCACAATATTTGTACACACACCATGGACTTCATGTCACCACCCACCTTTGACATTCTTAACATCCAAATTTTGAAGGTTAAGATGTCTTTGTACCTCAAAACCCTAGGCATTCATGTTTATCTTGCCATCTCTAATGATTCATATTGTTTAAATGGTAAAAATTTTGAGGCTAATACAAAAGCCCTAAATGCTTTAAAGTCAACCCTAAATGATGAATATTTATCTAGGGTTTCTAACTTTGATTCAGCTTTTGTAGTTTGGAATACCCTCCTCTCCCTTGGCGAAAATGATCAATACTATGCGGGGAGTGACTCGGATGTTGGAAGTGACGTCTCCAACAAGTGCTATATGGTCCAAGGGGATAACCCCCTTGAGGTAACTACCGAATCCGAGGATGAGGATTTTAACATGTCATATGAAGAGCTTTATACATTTTGTCAATTATTGCTTGAAAAATATGACATGATTAAGAAAGATAATAAAAATTTGAAAAAGAAATTTGATTGCATGTATATAGAAAATGATTCATTTAGAACTAAGATTGCATGCTTAGAAAAGAAAATAAAGATTTGAAAAATGAGAATGTTTCCCTCGTGTCTAAATTGAATGATCTTTGTGAAGGAAACACAAGTTTGAAAAATAAAATTGATTTGGTGGAAAAACAAAAGGAAGTTGTTTTTCAAGAAAATAATTCTTTAAAAAGAAAGATTTGTGAAAAAGAAAAAGAATTTGTTTCGAAAAAGAAAAAGAAAAATGATTTTATATCTCATCATGGTTTACATGCCACCACCAATGAGATTAATGATTTGAAAAATAAAGTGGATTGTTTGAGTTCAACTTTGAACTCTTGTGCATTCAACCATACTAGATTGGAGTTAATGTTTTCAAAGAAACAAACTCCACATGTTCATGCACATCATACCCATCACGCATATGCTTATGTTGCACACCATGATCATTCACACACACATAAGCATACTAAGGTGTACGTATGTATACATTGTGCCGCAAAGGCCATTTAGCAAAATTTTGTTATGACAAGTTGCATTATTTTAATTTTGCTAAAATAAAAATGCTTGGGTGCCTTACAACAAGACTAACCCCAAAGGACCCAAGAAAATATGGGTACCAAAATTCCCACCTTTTGCTTTTGATGTAGGTGAGGGCTCTCACAAGACGTGAGAGGATTGGTGCCTTGGTAGTGGATGCACTTGGACATGATGGACATACTTTTGGGATGCATCACTATCAAGGAGCTTTGGTGGGACAACCACCATGTTAGGAGCTTTGGAGTTGGTAACAATCTCTAAACTCTTACTTTTTATGTACATGCTAGTTCATTTATCATATTCATAGCATGTTCATGTTTTATGTTTTTATGTGCTTCATGTGGTATATACTAGTTTAAATGTAGTTTTTATCAAAACTTGTATGTATACATGTACAAATAGTGAGAACAATTGATTTATATATATTTGCATTTCATGCTCATTTGTACCCACTTTATGCACATGTATAGTCTAAGTTTTGATGACTCTTCCATTTATACTTGTTATGCCTATTTTATGATTTTACTTCATGTATATGTTATTTTTATTCAAATCTAATAAATAAACATGTATACCCCGTGAGTCTCTTGCTTTCATGCATACACTATTTGTAGACTCTTTTATATTTGGAATATGTATGTGTATTATTAGGATTGGATAAATCATACATATACCTTGAAGTTTACTTTAAGATGAAAAATAAAAATTTTCATGATTTGTTTTTAATGAAAATAAAAAAAATTTCATGTCTTGTCTAAAAATGAGATTCATGTTTGATTGAGCTTCATTGTCTATTTTCATGAAAATGCCATTTACATAACCTTTGAACACTCATCTTTTACTTTTCTAGATAATTTTGAGCTTTATGGACTATGAGTGCTTGAACTTTTATGTATTTAGTATAATTCATGAAAAACATATGATTTCATGTTTTTGAAGGATCTTTGACTAGTTTTTCAAAAATTAATTTAAACTAGTTAGTTATTCTTCTATGAGATATACACTTGATATTACTTTATGTCAATTGGTATCATTGGATCATTTTAATTGGTATCAATATGATTATTCTTTTTGTATATACTCATGTTTTGATTATATGTATGTATGCTTTCAAATTCAAGTAGTATCAATTTGTATTGGTATTATCATTTCATACATATATATGTGTTATTTGTGCTTGATTTACAATTGATTCACATTCGTAAAGCACAATGTTTATATTAAGCTTGGGTTAAAACTTTACTTTCAATTGATATCTCAATATGTTTTAACTTAATAAAAATTAAAGATTTTGCAATGATTATTTGATATCACATTCTTTCAATTGCTACTTTCTATTGGTATCAAAATTAAAAATTATGGTTATCTCAAAATTTGTTTCATGAGAAAAATTCAAAATTTTGTTTTAATAAAGAAAAATTCAAAATTTTTGATTTGTATTGTCTATATGCAAGGAGAGCTTAACATCTCTTCTACATATACATTCATGTTGAGTGTATTGTATATTGAGGAGCTTAACAACTCTTCTTTATGTGGTACACGTGTGTAGGGGGAGCTTCACATCTCCTCTTATGCATTACATAATATGTGTTATGTGAATTGGGGCTTGTCATCCCTTCTTCATGTAATGCATATGTGTAGGGAAGCTAACTTAGCGTCTTTCTCTTCATGAATGTATATCGCATATAACCCTTATTGATCGATTTGTTTTACCCTTTTATTGGTTCCTTGTTTCGGACAAAAGGGAGAAAAAAAATTTGATGATTTTTGTTTTACTTTAACCCCTTTGTTGATGATTGACAAAAAGGGGGAGAAGTATTTGGGTTTATATGCATGTTTTAGAAAGATTTATGTTTATGCATTTATGTTTTGTTTTGCAAATAGGAGAAAAAGAGTTTGATTTGTTTTATCTCCATTCATTTGCATACATGTTTGTGAGCTTTATTGCATATATTTATTATTTTGTGTTATGCATGAGTAAGGGGGAGCTTCTTTGAAGCTTTACTTTAATCCATGCCATATATAACTTCATGAGTTTTGTCATCATCAAAAAGGGGAGATTGTTGGCCCAAAGGCCCATCACTCTAGTTTTGATGATGATCAACTCATGTAGTTATGTTTACTAATGATCTTGTGTTTAATTAGTGACATATTTGTTATCAAGATCTGAGTAGGTGTGGAGCTTCAACAAAGGATTTAGGATCAACATTTTGGAGCTAGCACCGGTTAATTCACGAGCTATGCATCAAGACCACATCAAGAGTTGAGCTCGTTGGATCGTGTTTGGACCAAGTCTAGAGAATGAGAAGACTTCAAGGGAAGACTTCAAGATCAAGACTTGTGTCTAGGTATAAGATTTTGTTTTTGTTTTAGTTAAAAATGTAAAGGATAGAATAGTGGTGGATTGCTCAAGTACATATACACACACACTCTTGATAGAATTGTTTTCATAAAAGATTTTTTAGTTTAGAAAAGATTTTTCTTTGTGACAAAATATTATTTGGTTTTTGGTATTCATGTTTACATCTTTCAACCAAAACCAAGTTTATGCTTATTGTCAAAAACATAGATATTTCATCTTGATTGTGTAGTGGATCATATCCATACACACTATGCTTTAAAAGTATATCTTGTTTTTGTATTTGATGAAGATTTGGAAAAACATGTTTTGAAAAAATATTGTTTTGAAAAACAGTTTTTATCATGAGCTAAATATTTCCAAGTTACAAAAATAGTCCAATCTTTTATAACATGCCTTGATTTTGTGCAAGCATGTTTGTATATCAAAGTATATTGGTTAAACTATTTTTGTAGAAATTCTTTGTATTTTATGGGATTTTATGTGAACCAAAAGACTTAGTTTTAAATCCCAGAAAAACTGTTTTCAAGCTTCAGCTAGTCGACTTACTACCTTGCTAGTCGACTAACTCTGAAGTCGGTCGACCGGCTCGGTCGACCGACGTGCATGACGTGCACGCCTTGACCTGGCAGATGGCTGGTCGACCGACTGAGTCGACCGGAACTGAGAGCAGTGCTCTCTGTTCTTTTGGGTCGACCGGGCGGTCGACCGGGGCTCCAACGGTCGGATTCTTGACCGTTGGCGGTCGACCGGGCGGTCGACCGACAGGTCTGACAAACCCCAACGGCTAGTTTTTGACAGCCTATAAATTTGGGGGTTTGGTCATTGTCTAAGATTTTTGGAGACTTTTAGAGCAAGTTTTTCCTACTCTTTTCAGAAGTTTTTCTCCACAAAATTGAGAGCTAATACTTCCAATTAAAAGGGAGTTTTATTTAGAGTGTGTTAAAAGAGATTCTTTGAGTTTTCCTCCACCATCTTTTTTCTTTTTTTCTCACACATACACTTGAGCTATCCATTATTATTCATCTTTTAGGAGTGTTGTAGTGAGAGTTTTTATTGGTGATCAAAGTGTTTAGATCACCAAAAGATCATTTCTTGTACTTTGAGGAGGCGGACGTGTGTGTCCGCGTTGTTTCGAGTTCGGGTGCGAACTCCGTGTTTGAGGTGCGGCCTCGGCAAGCTTGTGGGGCTTGCGTGTGTATGGGACTAGGGAGTCCGAGGGCTTGTAGGTGTTGCGGCACCAAGGAGAGATCCATTGGGATCGAGCATAGTGGAAATCCTTCGTGTGTCGAAGGCGTGGATGTAGAGCAAGTGTGCTTGAACCTCGAAACATACCCTTGTGTTTGCGATTGCTCATTCTCTCTCTCTCTCTCTCTATCTCCTTTATATCTTGCATTCCTTTATTGTCTATCTTTATATGCTTGATATACTTGTGTGCTCTTATTGATATACTTGTTTGGGATTGTTTGCTAACACTTGTATTCAACCAAGAGAGTCAACGCGGCACCTCAACCCTTATCTAGGGGAATCTAGAGGAGTTAGTCCATAGCCCTTCACGGGGAATTCGGCTACACTCTTGAGTTATACATAGTGCTTAGTGTAAAATTTTATTTGGTCATAATTAGTTTTAGCTTCCGCATTATTTGGCATCAAGTGACCATTAGATTAGACATCACCTATTCACCCCCCTCTAGGTGAACTTATATATAACATTTTGTGCCCTAGATATAGCTGCTTGATTATCGCAGTGTATACATATAGCGGGCACTGGCTTTTGCCATAATGGTATATCTTCCAAGAATTGTCGAAGCCATTCTGCTTCTTCTCCAGCCTTATCTAAGACTATGAATTCTGATTCCATAGTGGAACGGGCAATACATGTTTGCTTAGAAGATTTCCAAGATACCGCTGTTCCTGCTAGAGTAAATACGTATCTGCTAGTTGATTTTGATTCCTCAGAATCTGCAATCCAATTAGCATCACTGTATCCTTCAAGTACAGGTGGATATAGTCCATATCTCAAGGCATATTCCTTGGTATGTGATACGTAACCCAATACTCGTAGTAGAGCAGTCCAATGTTGATCACTAGGATTACTAGTGTATCTGCTTAACTTGCTTACAGCGTAAGCAATATCGGGTCTAGTGCAATTCATCAAATACATTAGACTTCCGGTAATCTGAGAATACTCCAACTGGCGTATTCCAGTTCCTGTATTCTTATGAAGGTGGACGTGTGGGAGAAAAGGATTTGTATTCTCCTTTATCCCATGATCCTTGAATCTTTCTATCATCTTATCCACGTAGTGAGATTGAGATAGACTGATTCCATCTGGTATTCTGGTGATTTTAATTCCTAAAATTACATCAGCAACCCCCAGATCCTTCATGTCAAAACTGTTGGATAACATTCTTTCAGTGGACTTAATAATTTCAATATTAGTCCCAAGTATCAACATGTCGTATACATAAAGACAAACAATGATACATGCATTTTCAACTGTTTTCGTGTAAACACACTTATCGCATTCATTGATAGTGAATCTATCTTTGATCATGACACTATCAAATTTCTCATGCCATTGTTTTGGAGCCTGCTTTAAACCGTATAAGGATTTTACCAATTTACACACCTTGTGTTCTTGGCCCTTGACTATAAATCTTTCAGGTTGCTCCATATATATCTCTTCATTTAATTCACCATTTAAGAATGCAGTCTTGACATCCATTTGATGGATATCTAAGTTATGCAATACTGCAATTGCAATCAACATCCGAATGGATGTTATTCTTGTTACTGGTGAATAAGTATCGAAGTAGTCAAGTCCTTCTTTTTGTCGAGTACCCTTGGCTACTAATCTAGCCTTGTACTTATCGATAGATCCATCGGGTTTTAATTTTCGTTTGAAAATCCACTTACACCCAAATGGTTTACTGCCAGGAGGCAAGTTTACCAATTCCCAAGTATGATTACTTAGTATGGATTCTATTTCGCTATTTATAGCTTCTTTCCACATTTGTGCTTTTGGGGTTGACATAGCCTCTTTAAATGTTTGAGGCTCGCTTTCAATAGCGTATGTTATGAAATCTGGACCAAAAAATTTTGAGATTCTAGATCTCTGACTTCTTCTTGGTTCAATTTCCGCATTAACAATTGGTTCCTCGGGGCTTTTGTCCCTGAACGCCATCTCGTGTGTTCTTTTCCCAGAAGTCTTATCTGCTTCCCGTTTGTATGGAAAGATGTCTTCAAAGAACACAGCATCTCTAGATTCGATAATCATGTTTACATGAATGTCTGGTATTTCTGATTTATGAACCAGAAATCTGTAGGCACTACTATTCAAGGCATAGCCTATGAATATGCAGTCCATAGTTTTTGCTCCCAACTTAGTCTTTTTAGGTAATGGTGCCAGCACCTTTGCAAGGCACCCCCACATTTTGAGGTAATGGTAGGAAGGTGTCCTTCCATGCTATAACTCAAATGGTATAAGACCAAGTTTCTTGTGGGGTACTCTATTTAGAATATAATTTGCAGTTAATAGAGCTTCCCCCACAAGTTCTGCGGAGCTCCAGAACTTACGAGCATGGAATTTACCATCTCTTTCAAAGTTCTGTTCTTCCGTTCAGCAATTCCATTTTGCTGAGGAGTGTATGGTGCTGTAGTTTGATGGATTATACCAAAATTAGCACACATTTGATTCATATTCTCCGCCTCTATCGGATTTTAGAATCTTGATTTTCTTGTTGAGTTGATTCTCAACTTCGGCTTTATATGTTATAAACATATTTATTGCCTCATCCTTACTGTTTAAAAGATACACATAACAGTATCTTGTACAGTCATCAATAAAAGTAATGAAATATTTTTTACCGCCTCTAGTTGGCATAAACTTCAAATCACACAGATCGCTATGAATTTACCCGAAAGGTTCTGTATTTCGATCAATTGAGTGAAATGATTTTTCGCCAACTTGGCCTCAACACAAATTTCACACTTACGAATTTCTTCCAAGTTGAGTTTAGGAATATATCCCAGATTAGACAAGTTTTTTAATGACTTGTAATTTACATGCCCTAATCTAGCATGCCACAAAATAGGAGACTCAAGCAAATAAACAGAAGATTTTCCTTTATTTATAAGCTTCGGGTACAAATACACAGACTTTTTTATCTACCACTGCAACATTGGCTTTAAAAAGTCCATCAACAAGATAACCCTTTCCCACATACATCCCTCCCTTAGTAAGTACAAATTTATCGGATTCAAATACCATTCTAAATCCTTTCTTACTAAGTATTGATCCAGAGATCAAATTCTTGCGGATGTCTGGAACATGAAGCACATCGTTAAGAGTAAGCTCTTTCTCCGATGTCCACTTCAGGATGACCTTGCCCTTTCCTTCAACCTTTAAGGCGGTTGAATTTTCCATGAATAGCTGCTCATCTTGCTCTAGTTTTTGATATTCTGAGAATAACAATTTCTCAGAGCAGATGTGCCGGGTAGCTCCAGTGTCTACCCACCAATCCTTATTATTGGTTGTCAGATTCACTTCTGACACTACAGCTGAAAGGCTTGGCGATTCATGGTTGGTCAAGTTCGCTTGTGGATGGCTCTTCTTGTTCTTCTTGAGACGGCTGCGACATTCATTCGCCTTATGCACCTCTTTGTTGCAGATGTAGCAGGTTCCCTTGAAGCGCATGTTCTTGCCTTCTTGGACCTTGTCTTTGTACCCCTGGGAAGTCTTCTTCCGCTTTAAGCCTTTGGAAGTAGACCCTTTCCCCTTTGAGTCTTCGATCACATTGGCTTTTGCTTCGTAGGAGTTCTTGCTGCTTCTTTTCTCGGACTTTCTCCTCGATTCGAAACCTCACAATGAGATCTTCCAACTTCAACTGCTTTCGCTTGTGCTTCAGATAGTTCTTGAAATCTCTCCACGCAGGTGGGAGTTTCTCCACGATAGTAGCCAACTGAAAATTTTCAGGAAGAATCATATCTTCGGATTCTATCTCGTGCAAGATAAGTTGGAACTCTTGCACCTGACTGATTACAGTCTTACTGTCCACCATTTTGTACTCCAGAAATCGTCCTACGACGAACTTCTTGGTACCAGCATCCTCAGTCTTGTACTTCTTGTTAAGACTGGCCCAATACTTCTTTGCCGTTGTGATAGGACTGTAGACATTGTAAAGAGAGTCATCCAGTCCATTTAATATATAATTTTGGCAAAGGAAGTCACATTGAGTCCATGCATCAGTTGCGGGCTCTGGTGGATCTTCTTGCAGGAATCTGGCCAGATGAAGAGTGGTCAAGTAGAAGAGCATCTTCTGTTGCCACCTCTTGAATTCTTTGCCATCAAATTTTCCTGGCTTCTCCGGCTTCGGGTTAGGAAGTGGAGTTGGCATCAAAGCTTGCATGTTTGGTGCCTTACTAGAGCTATCTTGATTAGTCTCAGACATTTTCTGCAAGTTCAAGCAGAACAGAAGTAAGAAACTTCAATAATAATTGTCTTAAGATTGTTGGAATCTGCTTAACAGGAATCAATCTGACAACTAATCAAGATCACTGAGATATCAACAATCTAATTGGCCAGGTCGGCAAATATCAGGTGGGAGGTTTTCCGTTCAATAGAACGTTCCTTAATTTAAGAACCACCTTTCAATTTCCTTCCTTGGTTAAACACCAATTAGACTGAATCTAAGTCAGTCTCGATATACTGAATATCAGTATATCCCCTGTATAAAGAATTTAATTCACTTATACAGTATTTGGAGTGAGGTACGCTTAGAGCGAATCTCCTTAAGACAATTACATCCCCCGCACCGGTGCTAACGGGATAATGACGCTGATCTCCCAAGATACAACACTCCTTCACGGTATTTGGATAGCACTACCAAATCACCTACGGTCGAACCGTAGTCAACCAGTACCTTCACAGGATCGTTGAAGCAGCGGGACAAGGACAAATTTCGAATGAATATTTGCCTTACTTTGGAGTAGCACCCACTGTTGAGGACGAAGGAAGGTTGAAGAATATTCTTCTTCAGAAGTCCCAGATTCAGATAACAATTCTATAAAAGAATCTGTTGAATTTTCTGAGCCCTCTTTCAGAACGAATTTTGCAGAATCTTTTTTGGAAGTCGCTTCGGAAACCGAGTTACGGATTTCCCACTTCTCGCTGGAAGTAACTTCAGAACTCCACTGCCATTTCAGAAATTGCTTCAGAATTCTGAGAGATAGAGAGAGAGGTTGTTGTTGGTGTGTTTTCAACTGAGAATCTGGAGCGTTATTTATAGCGCTCCAGGAGGGGTCAATGGGTCCGAACCCAACGAAAGGTTACAATCTTTCGACCCAACAGTCACAACTGTTGGCTGCCCAACTGACGCACCCAACAGTCACAACTGTTGGCATTCCAACAGTCTTGGAGCGGGTCCGTTGGCGGGTCGGTTCGGATCCGGATAGCGGAGCGGTATGCTCGCAACCCATACCCGCAGACCTGATTCAAAAAGAACCAGGCCGGATAGGGAACTCGAACCCGAACCCAGACCCAGACCCGGCCCGGCACCGGCGCCGGCCGGCCGCCGCCAGCGGCGGCTCGCGCATGCACGCATGTGCGGGCATAGTTCCCTCCCAATCACGCACGAAAACTCCAAGTACCCAAAGGGCACGCCCTTTGTTCTCAATTTTCTCTATTTATACACCACGAACTTCCATCCCACGGCCAATGTGGGACTAAATGCTTTTAGCTACCTTTAGTCCCATTTTGGCTTTGAACTAGGCAATCTTTACGGGTTAACCTTTAATTAATGACACTCTGATCTAAGATCAATCTTGGAGAATATATATGAATCTTGAAGTTAATCAAATAATTTATCAATTCTTGGGAGTACGTATCAGTTCCGATAGTAATTTATTCAATTCTTTATCAAGTCTATGTTGACACTTAAAAAAGACAAGATTCTTACTGGCCCGAACAATGTCTGAACTTGTTGACATTTACAAAAGACAAGTGACAGACAAGCTGACGACCAGTTTTTGTTGGCCCAAAAGGTTACACTCTCCATTTGTTTAGAGTTTTAATGATAACAAAACAAATAAGAGCTATTTGGTACTAATTAGTTTGTTTAAGATAAGTTTCAGGTTAGTACCATATTCGGAGGCCATTGCTTAGTTATTGCAAGAACTACTAGGTTCATGGAGCAAAGAAGGCTTTTTGCACATCAAGGAAGGAACATAGAAGAGAAGGCTCTAGCAAGGCATTGCATGGCTCAAGACTTCAAGATTGCTCTAGATATTTCATTATATTTGTTTCTAATTTTATAGTTTTGTAAAAGAATAGTGAATAGGTTTGAAGCTCTATCACACACGTTTTTGCGCACATCTTATTTCCAAAAATATTCCTATAATATGTATAAAATATTTTTGCATACAATCTTTTGCCTACAAACTCTTTTCTATGTTTTATATATATCTCTATTCAAAACTACTTTGTTTGATTTCAAATCCCCTTCAAAATTCTGTTTCAATTTTGCTTTTTGGCCTGAGCCGGTCGACCGACCGGTCGACCGTACTCTGTCAGGTCAGAACAGTCGACCGTCCCAGTCGACCGAGGTTCTGGCAGTTTTTGGTGCGTATCCGTGTGCACGTTTCCCGGTCGACCGGGCGAACGACCGAAGCCCTGCGGTCAACCGAGCGGCTGGCCGACTGAGATGTCGTTGCTATCTGTTTCTACCCAGTCGACCAACCGGTCGACCGGAAGCCCGCAACGGTCGTATTATTTGAACTCCGGTCGACCGAAAGAGCCGTTTGAACAGTAACGGCCATTTTTCTGAGTTGTTTTATTTTTGTCTTTTTCTTTCTAAAAAGGGTTTAAATGATATTTACTGATCCTAATACTTCCTAATTAGCCTTAAGTGAGTTTTATCTTTAAACCCTAGCCCTCTACTATAAATAGGGGTGTTAAGGGAGAGGTTGATTACTAGAAAAATTTGCAAAAGTTTCAAAAGTTTAAGGCATTCAAAAGAGCTTTGTTTCTTGGTTTTTGTGCTGAATATTTCTCTCATTTTCTGAAGTGTTTTTCAAAACTCTCTGATTTCCTTTCTCTTTTCACTTACACACAAGAGCTTCAATCCTCTCATCATTCTACAAGGATCTTTGTAAGGGAAGAGACATTTTCAAAAGAGAGTTTGTGGTCTTTTGATCACCAAGAGAGAACTTGTACTTGAGATTGTGGAGTTGGGTACTCCGGTGTATTTGTAACATCTTTGTGAAGTTATAGTGATTAGAAATCCTTCTGGGGAAGGCGGGGACATAGAGCTGGGTGCTCGAACCTCGAAAAAATTCTCGGTGTTTGCGTTTGGTTTACTTGCTCTTGCTTCTTGCTTTACTTTCATTGCTCTTATTACTTGCTCTCTATTTTCATTGCAATATTCACTTGTGTTCATTCATCTTGTCAATCAAAGTCCCATACAACAAGATTGCATTGTGCACCTCCAACTCATATCCAGAGGAATCACGAGGAAGGAGCTCAGAGCCCTTCACGGGGAATCCGGCTTCTAGTCTTGTTTTGGGAGATTATTGCATCATAATTTTTATTTGTGCATTGATTAGCATTATCACCTATTCACCCTCCCTCTAGGTGATTTTCAATTGGTATCAGAGCTTGGACTCTAGGTTTGGCTTAACATCCTTAGAGAGATCCTTAAAATTTGCTAATCAACATTTGCATTCATCCATTCATTCACTAGTAAACATGGCTGATAACATCAAAATTCCTCCTAAATTTGATGGACTTAATTTCCCTATTTGGAAGGTTAGGATGACTATTTTCTTATAATCTTTAGGTAGCCTAGTTGCTAAATCCTTGACCAAACCCTATGTTGTACCTGATAGTGATGAAAGCACTTGGACCGAATTTACCTTTAGAGAATATGAGGCTAACTCAAAGGCCTAAAACTCCCTCCTAACCGCCTTGAATGAGGATGACCTTACACGGGTAATACATTGCCAATCCGCCTATGAGATTTGGCAACATTTGTTGGTCACACACGAGGAGACATCACAAGTAAAGAGAGCTAAGATAGATCTCTTGAGGTCCCAATATGAATCTTTTAAAATGATTGATGATGAATTTATTGATTGCATGATTATAAGGTTTACTAAAATCACCAATGCTCTTTCCTCTTTAGGTGATGATATTTCCAATGACCAAAAGGTGCGAAAAGTGATTCGGGCTCTTCCTTCTTCATGGGAGATAAAGGCCAACAC
This sequence comes from Agave tequilana, assembly GCA_038442645.1. NCBI lineage: Eukaryota > Viridiplantae > Streptophyta > Magnoliopsida > Asparagales > Asparagaceae > Agave > Agave tequilana. The sequence goes on along the minus strand of JAVJIF010028925.1, from coordinate 41,501 downwards.
CTTGAAAGAGTTGAATGACAAGGACGAAATGGACCTCATTAGTCTCATTGAAAACTTGAAGACTCATGAGATGGAAAAGAAGGCAAGAGAAGAAGCCGCTCCTCTAAAGAAGAAAGAAGAAATCCATAGCCTTCAAGTCTTCCTCCACTCTTGATGACGAAGAAGAAGATGAAGAAGAAGATGAGGAGCTCTCCCTTCTTGTGCGAAACGTGAAGAGAATGTACCTTAAGAACAAACTCAACTTTAGAAGGAAGTTTGAAGGAAAAGAGGATAGAAGAATCATTTGCTACAATTGCCGAAAGCCCGGACACATCATGGCGGATTGCCCGGATTTCAAGAAGAAGATGACTTCCTCCTTCAAGCCAAAGAAGCCGGTCGAAAAGAAAGCCTACAAAGCCACATGGGATTCGGAAAGCGAATCTGAAGACGAGGTGGACACGGCGAACATGTGTTTCATGGCAAACACACCAAAGGTAATCCCACAACCTCTTAATAAAGAAGATGAATTAAGTAAAGAAGTTCTTGTACATGCTTTTGTTGAACTCTCGGAAACCTATGATAATAAAAAGATTGAATGTTCTAAATTGGAAAAGGAAGTTGCTTTTCTTAAAATCAACTTGCTATTGTTTCTAGAGAAAAAGATGAAATTTCTTCCAATCTCATTTCTACTCAAATGAATTTAGTGCTTACAAAGTTGCTTGTAAAGCAAAATTTTCTAAGATTGATGAAAAAGAAATTTCTTCTTTAAAAACTAGAATTGTTGATTTTGAAAAGGTTTTGAAGGATTGTGCTTTTAATACTAAGAAACTTGAAGAAATGTTTTCTAAAAAGCACACTTCTCATGCTAAAGATTCTCATGTTAAGATTCCTCATGCTCACACTTCACACAACACTCATGCTAAATCCACACATGCTCACAAGTCTCACACTCACTATGCTTTTAAATATGGTAGAGTGTATAGATGTACTTATTGTGGTAAGAATGGACATTTGGCTAAGTTTTGTTATGACCAAGTAAATAAATCAAATTATCTTGTTTGGGTTCATGGCACTAACTCTTTAGGACCCAAGAAAATATGGGTACCAAAATCAAGTCCTAAATTATTTGATGTAGGTACACACCAAGGCTCCAAGACGTAAGGAGCGGTGGTACCTTGATAGTGGTTGTTCAAGACACATGACATGGGACATCAATAACTTTACAACCCTATCAAGGTACATGGAAGGTGGCACCGTCACCTTCGGGGATGACTCTAAGGGCACTATCATCGGTATAAGTAACATTTAAACTGGTGCATCTCCTATTATAGAAAATGTAGTTCTTGTTGATGGTTTGAAGCATAACTTGCTTAGTATTAGTCAACTTTGTGACCGTGGACTTAAAGTTATTTTTGATGATTCTTTTTGCAAGATTATTGATGTTAAAACCAATGATTGTATTCTCACCGGTTTTCATGACAATAATGTTTATATCATTGACATGCTTAATTTAGATTGTTCTACTAAATGCTTGAATGCTTTTGATGAAAATTCTTGGCTTTGGCATAGAAGATTAGGACATGCATCTTTTGACCATCTTTTTAAGATTAATTCTAAGGAATTGGTGAAGGGTATACCTTGCTTGAAGTTTGAGAAAGACCGCATTTGTGGTGCGTGCCAACTTGGGAAACAAACCAAGTCTTCCTTCAAACCAATCAAGGATATCATGTCAACTAGACCATTAGAATTAAGGATCTTTTGGACCAACTAAAACTAAGAGTTTAAATGGTAGTAGATTCGCATTTGTTTTAGTTGATGATTTTTCCCGTTTCACTTGGGTTTTCTTTTTGGAACACAAAGATCAAACTTTTTCTCATTTCAAAGTTTTTCGAAAAAGGGTTGAAAAAGAAAAAGGTTTTTCGATTTTGAAAATAAGGAGTGATAGAGATGGTGAGTTTGTTAACCAACTCTTCATGACTTATTGTGATGAAAAGGGAATCAAGCATGAAATGTCATGTCCTAGAACTCCACAACAAAATGGAGTTGTAGAAATGAAAAAATAGAACATTTCAAGAGATGGCTAGGACCATGATAAGTGAATATGACCTCCCTCAATATTTATGGGCCGAGGCCGTAAACACCGCATGCTATATCTCAAATCGTATTTATTTGTGTAAGAATTCTTCCAAAATATCTTTTGAAATGTATCATTCTAGAAAACCAAATGTTGCATATTTTAAATTTTTGGATGCAAGTGTTTTGTTTTGAATACTAAAGATAACTTGGGTAAATTTGATGCTAAGGCTTATGAAGCAATCTTTGTTGGATATTCTACTACTAGCAAAGCTTATAGAGTATTCAATAGATCTTCACTTACCATTGAAGAATCCATGCATGTTAAATTTGAAGAATCTAATGTGATTGTTGAGAATGTTGTAGAGATTGACCCATTAGGTGAAGACATGGAGAGACTATCCCTAAAGGACTCACCCGCTCAAGAAGAAAAGCAAGAACCAATTGGTAATGTTCAAGAGGATAAAGAGGAAAGCTCTCAACCGCTTCCTAAAGATTGGAGATACGCTACAAACCCCCCAAGGAACTCATCTTAGGTGATGTCTCTAAAGGGGTAACAACTCGCTCCAAGCTCCATGACTTATGTGGTAACTTTGCTTTCATTTCTCATTTTGAAGCCAAAAGCGTCCTCGAAGACGAGGCGGACTCATGTTGGTTGCTAGCCATGCAAGAGGAACTCAATCAATTTGAGCGCAACCAAGTTTGGCACCTTGTTCCTAGGCCCCACGATAGACCAATAATTGGTACTAAGTGAATCTTTAGAAATAAGATGGATGAGTCCGGTAATGTCATTAGGAATAAAGCTAGGTTAGTGGCCCAAGGTTACACTCAAGTTGAGGGAATTGACTTTGAGGAGACCTTTGCACCCGTAGCACGGCTTGAAGCCATACGGATGACACTAGCTTTGCATCTTTTAAAATTTTAAACTTTTTCAAATGGATGTGAAAAGTGCATTTTTGAATGGTTTTATAAATGAAGAAGTTTATGTTGAACAACCTCCCGGTTTTGTTGATCATGTTCATCCTAATTTTGTTTTTAAACTTGATAAAGCTTTATATGGATTGAAACAAGCTCCAAGAGCTTGGTATGAAAGGCTTTCTAGTTTTCTCATTTCAAATGATTTTGTTAAAGGCAAAGTAGACACAACTCTTTTTACTAAGCATGTTGATAATGACATTTTAATTGTGCAAATTTATGTTGATGATATAATTTTTGGATCTTCTAATGAGTTTTTATGCAAGGAGTTTGAAAAGGTTATGCAATGTGAGTTTGAAATGTCTTCCATGGGTGAATTGAATTTCTTTCTTGGACTCCAAATCAAGCAATTGCAAGGTGGGAATTTCATATGTCAAGCCAAGTACGCAAAGGAACTCGTAAAGAAGTTTGGACTTGAAGGCTCTAAAGTTTGCAACACTCCCATGGCAACTACAACCAAGCTTGATAAGGATGACCAAGGTAATAATGTTGATATTAAATTATATAGAAGCATGATAGGTAGTCTTTTGTATTTGACGGCAAGTAGGCCGGACATAATGTTTACTGTGTGTCTTTGTGCTAGATTTCAATCGTGTCCCAAAGAGTCCCATCTTATTGCAGTAAAACGCATTATTCGTTATATTAAGGGCACAATTGGAATGAGTCTTTGGTATCCGAAAACCGGAGATTTCTCAATGATGAGTTATTCGGATGCCGACTATGCAGGTTGTAGAGTAGATAGAAAGAGTACTAGTGGGACATGTCAATTTCTTGGTAATTGTTTTGTTTCATGGTCCTCTAGGAAACAATATTCCGTAGCTCTCTCAACCGCCGAGGCGGAGTATGTTGCCGCGGGGGCTTGTTGTGCACAAGTCCTTTGGATGAAACATACTCTCCTTGATTATGATTTGCATTATAACCATATAAAAATATTTTGTGATAATACTAGTACTATACATATGACTAAGAATGCAAATCAACATAGTAAGACCAAGCAAATTGAGATTAGATATCACTTTCTTAGAGATCATTTTGAGAAAGGAGATATAGATATTGATTATGTTTCTACGGATTTGTAACTTGCCGATATTTTCACTAAACCACTTGATTTTGCTAGATTTTCTTTTATTTGTGGTGAACTTAATGTTTGTGTTATTGAATAAAAATGTTTTTCTTAACCCTTTTTGATGTATGACAAAAAGGGGGAGAATGAGTTTATGTATGGAAATATAAGTTATGGAAATATGAGTTCATATGGTTTTGGTTCCATATGAGTTTATATATATTTTTAGTTTTTGATGTGTTTTCATGAATTCTTGTATTTGAGTTTAAGTGTTTTGCAAGTGTTTTATATCTCATGGTGTTTATGATTTTTTAGTCTCATGGTTTTTGCTTGCAACTCATATGGTTTTTCTTTGTTTAACAGGGCATAATTTGAGGGGGAGCTTACACCCTCTCTTTTATTTTTATTATAGCTTATTTATTTTGTCATCATCAAAAAGGGGGAGATTGTTGGCCCAAAAGGTTACACTCTCCATTTGTTTAGAGTTTTGATGATAACAAAACAAATAAGAGCTATTTGGTACTAATTAGTTTGTTTAAGATAAGTTTCAGGTTAGTACCATATTTGGAGGCCATTTTTTAGCTATTGCAAGAACTTCTAGGTTCATGGAGCAAAGAAGGCTTTTTGCACGTCAAGGAAGGAACATAGAAGAGAAGGTTCTAGCAAGGCATTGCATGGCTCAAGACTTCAAGATTGCTCTAGATATTTATTAGATTTGTTTCTAGTTTTATAGTTTTGTAAAAGAATAGTGAATAGGTTTGAAGCTCTATCACACACGTTTTTGCGCACATCTTATTTCCAAAAATATTCCCTATAATATGTACAAAATATTTTTGTATACAATCTTTTGCCTACAAACTCTTTTCTATGTTTTATATATATCTCTATTCAAAACTACTTTGTTTGATTTCAAATCCCCTTCAAAATTCTGTTTCAATTTTGCTTTTTGGCCTGAGCCGGTCGACCGACCGGTCGACCGCACTCTGTCAGGTCAGAACAGTCGACCGTCCCAGTCGACCGAGGTTCTGGCAGTTTTTGGTGCGTATCCGTGTGCACGTTTCCCGGTCGACCGGGCGGACGACCGAAGCCCTGCGGTCGACCGAGCGGCTGGCCGACTGAGATGTCGTTGCTCTCTGTTTCTGCCCAGTCGACCGACCAGTCGACCGGAAGCCCGCAACGGTCGTATTATTTGAACTCCGGTCGACCGATCGGTCGACCGAAAGAGCCGTTTGAACAGTAACGGCCATTTTTCTGAGTTGTTTTATTTTTGTCTTTTTCTTTCTAAAAAGGGTTTAAATGATATTTACTGATCCTAATACTTCCTAATTAGCCTTAAGTGAGTTTTATCTTTAAACCCTAGCCCTCCACTATAAATAGGGGTGTTTAGGGAGAGGTTGATTACTAGAAAAATTTGTAAAAGTTTCAAAAGTTTAAGGCATTCAAAAGAGCTTTGTTTCTTGGTTTTTGTGCTGAATATTTCTCTCATTTTCTGAAGTGTTTTTCAAAACTCTCTGATTTCCTTTCTCTTTTCACTTACACACAAGAGCTTCAATCCTCTCATCATTCTACAAGGATCTTTGTAAAGGAAGAGACATTTTCAAAAGAGAGTTTGTGGTCTTTTGATCACCAAGAGAGAACTTGTACTTGAGATTGTGGAGTTGGGTACTCCGGTGTATTTGTAACATCTTTGTGAAGTTATAGTGGTTAGAAATCCTTCTGGGAAAAGCGGGGACGTAGAGCTGGGTGCTCGAACCTCGGAAAAATTCTTGGTGTTTGTGTTTGGTTTACTTGCTCTTGCTTCTTGCTTTACTTTCATTGCTCTTATTACTTACTCTCTATTTTCATTGCAATATTCACTTATGTTCATTCATCTTGTCAATCAAAGTCCCATACAACAAGATTGCATTGTGCACCTCCAACTCATATCCAGAGGAATCACGAGGAAGGAGTTCAGAGCCCTTCACGGGGAATCCGGCTTCTAGTCTTGTTTTGGGAGATTGTTGCATCATAATTTTTATTTGTGCATTGATTAGCATTATCACCTATTCACCCCCTCTAGGTGATTTTCAGTTTTCACCCATCTCCAAGGGATAAGGAAGCAACTTGGACTCCACTGATCCAGCAAGCAGACAGTGAGCCCGGATTGTCTCTTAACAGACCTCAGCAGGTCTAAGATGCTAGCACTTAGCATCACATGAGCCCAAAGGGATAGCCTCGCCTGAGAGGCTAAGATCATCCAACTTCGCCTTGAAGCCATTCAAAGCTCCGCCAGGAAGCTAACTCATAGCTTCGCCTGAACTGCTAAAGCGTAACTCCGCAGAGAGAGTCAGTTTCGCCTGAAGCCACATGCAACTGCACAGGAAGGGTATATGGTAGCTTCGCAACAGACGACATCTAGCTCCGCCGAAGAGCTTTCTTCTGACTTCGCCAGATACTGCCTCTAAGCGGGCAGCGCCGCTGCTGGTCTGCTATGGTCAACCCTTGATCAATCAAATCTCCAGATGAGATCAGATCTAATCGGGATCAAGATCAAATCCAATCAAGATCAAATCTGAGATCAAATTTGGCAGTTGATTGCCACAATCTCTTGACTCTTCTAAAACGAGTAAGATGATCAGGAGAGATCTTTCAATTATATGGAAAGAATCAAAACGGATCAGGAGGATCAACCGATCTACCATTTCTAGCTTCGCAGAAGCTGATCCTAGCCTCGCAGCAAGGCTACTTTCCATATTTAAACAGATTTGATTCAATCTATTTCTATATTTTCAAGGGACGATTATACCCTTACTCTCCTTATAAATAGCCCACCAGGGGCACAAGGAGAGGAGAGACGCATATGCTCCAGAGAGACCCACGAACACGCAAGAGGACGACTTCTGAAAAAGAGAGAGGACTCCACAAGCAGAGACTTCTTCACAACGCACCGTGCGCACAAGAATTCAGAGACTTTTAGAGAATTTCTTTTCTAATCAGGGTGTTGATACCCTAATACCTTCTTCTCAAGGAATCTTCGGAACCAGGCGAGAAGGAATTCCTAATTGAAGGCGGTTTTGAGAAGTAGCAAGAGGGTTCTACCAACCTTCTGTTCTCTGATTCCCGAACCAGGCGAGAAGGGAATCTCATCGCTCGCATCATCAAAGGGACAAAGTGGTCGCGCGCTGACCAGACTCCTATCGGCACACTTCTCCAGAATCTCTGAGGAGATCTACTTGTAATCTTTTTTAGAATACTTGTAATTTAGCTCCTCAACAACTTTTATTGTAAGTTTTCCCCTTTGCAAATCAATGGAAAACAAGATGGCGACTCTGCTGGGGATTAAATTCTCCACTGCCGAGAATCAAGTATCGCAATGCGACGAACAGACCCTCAGGTCTAACTCTGAATTCAGAAAAGCCGGTGCAGCTAGAACCCCTCTGGCTAAATCTTCAAGGAAAGTCTCTGCGGAGACAGAAAAGGTTCTCTGCGAACCTACTGCGGTTCTTTGGCGCAACAAGGAAGCACGCCCGCAGTCCAAGTCCTTCACTTTCGAGAACCTGATCGTTCAATTCGACCAAGGAAGATTTGAAGAAGTCCTCTCTGGGGGTGGTCTAATGCTTCGAGCACGGAAGCATAGAAAGGTCTCCACGACCAAGGTTTTGAAACAGAAACCAGAAGCAGAATTCTGCCAACACCCTTCAGCCTCGCGTGTGGCTAATCAGGTTCCTTGCGAACCTAAGTATCCTCTGCCAAAGCAGATGTGGAGGCCTAAACAGAAGTCTCTGGCTGAAGCCTCAGGCGTAGCTACGCCAAAACCGCGTCTCTCTCGCGAAGAAAAAGGCAAGATGCCTGTCTGCTCCAACAATGCTGCCAGTCGCGAAGTCACGACGGCAATCATACCGTCGCCCAATTCAAGAGCAGCAACGCCTTGCGCCGGCCTCGTTCTCATGAGCGAAGCTACTATACCACAGCGTACGCGCAGGGTTCATGATCGCGAAGCTAGAACCAAAGTACTATCTAAGGCTAATCGCCTTCGCAGTAGCATAGCGGGTAAAGCACCACAGCGTGCTCCGCTCTCCAGTTCGTCAAGCGCTAAGCCCGCGCCTGGTGGCGAAGCTAGAACTGAAGCACTATTCAGTGCTAATCCCTTCGCGGGGATAAAAGGAGCAGGATATTGTCCTATGTACGATCCAAAAGAGCCTCTACGCTAGATTGTTTAGGCCCAAGAGGGTCTGATTTGCGGGAATTGTTGACAAATAAACAAACCTCTTCCTCCTGTTGTCAACAAGTGGGATGTCAGTTGGTGACAGTCCACTCGGTCCATTGCCGGCTAGCACCAATCTTCGCCACTTCTCCAGGCCGGCGATCAGTTTTTGATCGGATGTCGGTACAAGCCCCGATGAAGCATCGCAAAAGGAGCTCTCGCGAGATCCACCCTCTGCATCCGTCAACATGACCGGGAGAGGACAAGAACTGCGCAGGGGCAGACAAGCGCCCGACGACACTCCCTACAGCTCCCCAGATCCAGATTACAGCCCAGGCTTAGGTGAAGTCTTGGTACATGAAGAGGGTGTTTTCCGAAACACCAGATCTAGGGCAGCGATACCCTACAGTTATGAACAGCCTTCCTCCTCAACGGCCCTAGCCTCGCCGCAGCCCAGGAGATCACTCCAACCATCGGATGAAGAAGATGAAGACAGTGGGTACGCCTCTTCGGCAACAATTAGTTCAGTGCGAACAGACAGAGCATCAGTCAACATGGCTGATAATGTTAACGACCTCCGTCGGCGTTTGGAAGTTCAGGAGCAAACTTCCAAGACCCAGCAAGAAGCTCTGAACAACATTCAACAAATGCTTGCTCAACTCCTCAGCAATCGGAATGACAATGATGCCGGGAGCAATCATGATGAGGAGGAACATTTTAGCAATGATCAGCCTAAGACGGAGAAATCCAAGGAGGGCTCTTCTTTAGACGCTGAAGTCCTTAAGGGCCTCCAAGCTCAAATTGCATCCCTAGCTCAGAGGGATGAATTAAAGAAAGCAGGGGCAGTCCGTCCTTACCCTTTGGAGTGGGATTCAGTGCCATACCCACCAAAGTTCAAACCACCAACGTTGCATACGTATGATGGTATAAGTTCACCAAATCAGCACATCTACTATTTCTGGTCTCAGACTGGTAATGTTATAGACAATGACGCCATCATGGCTAGGCTATTCATTGGCACTTTAAAGGGGGTGGCATTTGACTGGTTCCGAAGTCTCCCTCCGGGCTCTGTCAATTCCTGGATCGACCTAGAAACCCGATTCCTCTCTCGTTTCTATGAGGTCGATACCGAGGTAACCATGGACAAGCTCCTCTCCACCGTGCAGAAGAAGGGCGAATCTGTCCGTGACTACATTGAGCGGTTCAGAAATCTGTCTTTGATGTGCCCAGCAGGGATGCCATTACCCATGCTCTTACAGACGTGCAGGCACAACTTCTTGGACCAGGTAGAAGTTTGCATGGGGGCTGTCAAAGCCCACACCTGGAAGGAATTGGTCGAACAAGCTGAGATAGCTGAAAAGTCGGCTAAAAAGTTCGAACCATCCACCCCCAAAGGCAAATGGGGTATGAACAATAAAGGACGTAGCGACATGGCGCAGTCTTCTCAAGCCAAAGGGAAAGAGACTATGTCCGTAGAATTGTCCCAGGACGTGCAGTCGAAGGCCAAGAAGAGCGGCTTCAATAATCAGGAGTCTAAGTTCCCTCCAAAACAATACTCCTTCAGAGACGATCAGGTGGTCACGATATTCCATTTGCTCCATAAAGGGAATAAAATGAAGCTACCAGATGCTCGGCGTCCCAATGAGATAGGACGTACAAACGACCCCAAATACTGTCTCTATCACAGGATGATTCACCATCCTACCGACAAGTGCTATGTCCTCAAAGATAGAATTCAAGCCTTGGTCGACGCCGGAGTCCTGACACTAAAGTCAGAACAGAAGAAAGTCACTGCCAATATGGTGACCCTCAAGGTCGGCAAAACCCCAAAGGTCACAGTCCTGATGAGACTTATCCAGTCCCTGTACCGCGGTTGGAGGTCAAGCATCCTCCAGCTAAAACTCAAGATAATAAGGGTCTTGTTCCCTTAAAATTGGAAACAGGGGAAGTCATGTGGATACACCCAGACCTCGTCCAAGACGTGCAGTGGGATTCAAAGAAGCCCAAGTCAAAGGGCAAATCTTGCAATGTCATCTCCATCCTGCCAGACGACGGCAATCTTACGTCAGCTTCCCTCAGTGATTCAGAAGGAGAAAAGCATGCTTGCACAACGCAGGCCGACATACCTCAGCCGACGGGCACTCGATCTGGAAAATCATACTTAAGGCAGTATGAGAAGTCTACTGACGAGATACAGCAGCAAACAACGTCAGTACAAATACCAGCATCCGCTCCATTTCCAACCAAGGGAAAGGAGAAGCCTAAGGAAGTCCGGTTCGACCATGCCCTGAAGAAACCTTCAGGCCCAGGGCTCGACATGCCCTTTCGTTTTGACATATTGGCTCAGCTGGCTAATATCCCAGCTCGTATTACAATACACGAGCTCCTTCGTCTCTCGAAAGAGACAAGAGAATCACTTAGAGATGTGCTGGCTAATTCAGAATCATTCCTGACATGCATGCCAGAGGTCCCTAACGATGACGCTCAGTCTTCTTGCCCAGAATGTCATCATGTACAATCAAAGGTGCCCGCTATTACCTTCACAGCGGAAGATATGCTTCTCAAAGATAACAAGCACGATCGACCTCTGTACTACACCGGATATATCGGTTCAACGTGCATTGAAAGAGTACAAGTCGATCCGGGGTCTGCACTCTGCATCATCCCCAAAAGGCTTCTTTACTTCCTCGGCATACCACTATATAGGTTGTCTGCAACCACCACTACAATATACGGTTTCAATGCCGGGAGTAGTCATCCACTCGGTAAAATTTGACTCCGTTGCCGAATCGGGAGCCTGAAGTCAGAAGTGATATGCTATGTCATTGACGCTGACACATCATATAACCTGCTGCTAGGACGACCATGGATCCACGCCAACTGGATCGTTCCCTCCACTCTGCACCAGTGCTTCAAAGATGACGCGACAGTACGAACTGTCTTTGCTGAAAAGCAACCATTCAAAGGGGTAGAAAATTACTTCATTGATGCTCTCCTGTATCAAGAGGCCGGTGAAACACCCAAAGAACCATTGTCAGATGATGATGAAAGTGGCAATGAGGTGGATTCAGAATCCGAAGCAAGCATGCTAGCCATTTTGATTGGTGAACCAATTATAGCATGTCTTAATAATCCCCAATGTAATACTCCTTCTGAAGATGAAGGTGAATGGGTAATTAATGATAATATTTCTTTCGATTATCCTGTGAGTGTTGGGCTGTTTGAATCCATTACGGATAGCTCTCTGCACATGCCTTTGCATAAACCAAGTGCGTTCAGTACACTCATGGAAGCTATAGAAGGGCCACGCTAGTGATCCCTCCGTCCAAAGAAGGTCAGTTACCGATAATTTTCGGTAGAACCCAACCACGGGAACCCATAACTGCAGATTCAAGTTCAGACTCAGACACTTCACAATTCTTTCATTACGCGCGGCCAGCGCGCCATATTATGAAGAAAATGGGATATGACCTAAAGTATGGAGAAGGCCTGAATTTTGAAAAAGGAAGGCAGAGCTTGCTGCGTAACTTTGTGCCAAAAGGGAAGCCTGCAAATTACTATGATAGTACACGCAGGGGGTTGGGATACGTTACACCCACATCGTCAGCAACGGTTCAATTCACAGACGATGAACCAATTCCATCACATTCAGCCTCATCCTCCGAATGGGACTCAGATGTCAGTGTGGGAATGATGTTCGAGAATCTCACCGTTAATATGACTTCAAGCAGTCAATTGGGGCCTGCAGAAGCTACTGATGAGGAGCCATGGGCCCAGCAATTAGACCTCCAATAGGAGAAAAGATTCGAACTGCGCGAACCACCCACTGAAGACAAGGTGATGCAGGTCAACTTGGGTAGTCAAGACCACCCTAAGCCCATCTTTATAAGTGAAAGCTTATCACTTACAGAAAAGGAAGAATTGATAATACTCGTAAAAGAGTATATAGACGTCTTCGCATGGAGCTACGAAGACATGCCCGGACTTGATCCGCAAGTCGCCATGCATTATCTGAATATCAGACCCGACGCCAAGCCAGTCAAGCAGCAACAACGCTGGTTTCGCCCGAATATTATGGAGGCTATTGAAGCCGAAGTCCATAAGATCATTGCGTGTGGCTTCATACGGGAGGAACAGCATCCAGATTGGGCTGCTAATATCGTTCCCGTCCTCAAGAAAAACGGGAAGATACGGATCTGCATCGACTACCGTGATCTCAATACGGCTTGTCCTAAAGACGAATTCCCACTGCCCATCACTGATGTCATGATTGACAACACATGTGGATTCGAAAGAATGTCTTTCATGGATGGCTTTTCAGGGTACAATCATATTAAAATGTACCCAGACGATGAGAAGCATACTTCGTTCCGAACACCATTGGGGGTATACTGCTACACTGTAATGCCCTTCGGACTGAAGAACGCAGGAGCAACCTATCAGCGGGCAATAAGTACAATCTTCCGCGACCATCTCCGAAAAACGGTAGAATGCTATGTCGACGACATTGCTGTCAAAAGCCGCAACAAGGATTATCATCTTCGCGACCTGAGAACGATGTTCGACATAATGCGGGCTCATCAACTGAAAATGAACCCGACAAAATCCTTCTTGGGAGTGTCAAGTGGCAAGTTCCTTGGGTTTATTGTCACATCAAATGGGATTCATCTAGACCCAGACAAAGTCAAAGCCATTCAGAGCATGCATCCACCGAGGAATCTCAAAGAGCTTAGAGGCTTGCAAGGTAGACTGGCTTATATCAGAAGATTCATCGCAAATCTCTTAGGCCGCTGTCAACCGTTCACCCGACTCATGAAAAAGGGTGCTTCCTTCGTATGGGATCAAGCTTGTCAGGAAGCTTATGAAGACATCAAGAAATACCTCACGAAGCCTCCAGTCTTAGTGGCCCCCACATCAGGGAAACCATTCTTGCTTTATGTAAAAGCTATGGACCATTCTCTTGGTGCCCTCCTTGCCCAAAAGGACGACAATGGTCACGAGCAGGCCATTTATTATCTCAGCAGGACTCTCATAGGAGCAGAATCTCGCTACAATCCTATCGAGAAAGAGTGTTTAGCTCTTGTCTTTGCCGTTCAGAAGACATGACATTATTTGGTCGGCCAAACCATACATGTCATTTCTAGAGTGAATCCTTTGCATCTTCTCATGACGAAACTAGGATCATTGAACTCAAGATTAGCCAAATGGACGCTTCTTTTGTCTCAATACGACATGATCTTTACCCCTCAGAAGGCGGTTAAAGGCCAGGCCCTTGCAGAGTTCTTGGCTGCTCATCCAGTTCCAGAACACTCAAAACTTCATGAAGATATTCCAGATGAAGTCTTCGAGTCTAATACAACCTCAGAAGAAGAAGTGTGGCAGATGTTCTTCGATGGAGCATCACGAATAGGCCCTAAAGGCAAGATCATTGCCGGAGTGGGGGTTGTGTTTATCTCCCCACAAAGTCATGTCCTTCCCAGAGCATTTTCTCTGACAGAATCATGCTCCAACAATGTAGCGGAATATAATGCTCTACTCATTGGTCTGCAGCTCGCCCATGGAATGGGGGTACGCTACCTCGAAGCTTATTGCGATTCAAAACTGATTATCAATCAGGTTAAGGGTGAATATGAGGTCCGTCATGAAGACTTGGTGCCTTATTATTACACGGCCATCGAATTGGCTAACCTATTTGAAGGCTTCTACATCGGGCACGTGTCTCGATCTCAGAATACCAAGGCAGACGCTCTTGCTGCATTAGCAACGACACTAGCCCTCCCAGCCGACACCGAGTATCACCTCACAGTGACAACTCGACACCTTGTATGCTCTAAGCATATGTTAAGAACCCGAGAAGTCTATAATGTCTCCACGGATCTTGAGCCGAGAGATTGGCGATTTCCTCTCATCGACTATGCCTTACATGGTCTGCTACCAGACGATCCTAAAGAAGCGACATCTATCAGCGTAAGGTCCCTCCATTTCTACTACGATCCAACTTTGAAGACGCTTTACCGTCGTTCATATGACGGCGTCCTCCTCCGTTGCCTTTCTAATTCAGAGGCACGGGAAGTGCTTAAAGAAGCACACGACGGCATTTGCAGAGCTCATCAGCCAGGTCCAAAGCTCAAAGACAGGTTGCATAGGCTTGGATACTATTGGCCAACCATGATAGCCGATGCCATCCAATACGCACGAAGGTGTAAAGCATGCCAGATTCATGCGGACTTCATGCACCAGCCTTCGGAGTTGCTCCATCCGACTATCGCTTCATGGCCATTTGAAGCATGGGGAATCGATGTCGTAGGACCAATCAGCCCTCTTCGATAAGAGGTCACCGGTTTATCTTGGCAATAACCAATTACTTTTCTAAGTGGGCAGAAGTTATACCACTGGTTGAAGTCAAAACCCCTAATGTGGTTAATTTCCTCAAGCACCATGTCATCCATCGATTTGGTGTCCCTAGGCGGATCATCCATGACAATGGTCCCCAATTCATAAGCCAGGCATTCTATCGGTTCTGCGATAAATACCGAATTCAGAATATGGCTTCGACTGCCTATAATCCCGCCGCTAATGGCTTGGCGGAAGCATTTAACAAAACGATCATCAAGCTACTCAAGAAGTTCGTCTCCTCGAATAAGCGAGATTGGGACGAAAAGCTTGGTGAATGTCTTTGGGCCTACCGAACCACGGTTCGGATACCGACAGGTAATACGCCCTTTTCCCTAGTGTACGAGTGTGAAGCAGTCATCCCGTTGGAAATCCAGATGCCATCATTGCGAGTCGCTCTAATGACTAAGATCACATCAGAGGACAATGATCAGTTGCGTCTTCAAGAGCTCGAAGCCCTAGATGAGAAGCGACTACAAGCTCAGCAGCACATTGAGCTGTATCAAGCTCGAATCTCAAAAGCCTTCAATAAGAAGGTCAAACAAAGAGTCTTCCAGAAAGGAGACTTGGTTTTAGCCGTCAGACGACCGATGATTATGACGCACAAAACCAAAGGCAAATTTCAGCCTAAATAGGAAGGGCCGTTTGTAATAGAAACAGTCTATTCAAACGGAGCATACCGCCTTATGACTTTAGATGGCGATTTACTCATGATGCCGATCAATGGCAAGTTCTTAAAGAAGTATTATCCTTAATTAAGGATCCTTCTCATGATCAAGTTAACACCATACCTCTTATCAAGGCCTTCATACCCAAGGTACATGCAAAGAGAGACTTTCTCTTCCTCCAAGCGAGATTATACAACCATAAACCAGTAGGAACCTGGCCATACACTGGTTGTCTTAAAGGAGAATCAAGGTTACACATACGCTAACCAGATGATCCAATATCCTTAACGATTAAGGATAGAGGAAAATGTTGGCCTTTAAGCCCAACATAAGTCCTCGACAACTCATCATGCTGAGGGGAATAGCATGGCTAGCCCGACTCAAACGGTAGTTGGTAAAGGCATATCAAACCCGTTGACAGCTGAGGATTTGCTAAAAATCCTAAGGGACCTGTTCCCATTTGATCCCCTCTCCAAAATCATTTACCAATTCTCATCCATAGAATAGTAAGACCTGTTGGCCCAAGGTTACAATCACCCTTGTTTAGTGTATTTTGATGATTACAAAACATATTAGTTATTTGTACTAATAACATTTGTTGTTTAAGTGTGTTTTCAGATTTCTATTCATACTAGAAGTCTTCTCTCACAAATACAAGGTTTTGGACTCAAGTCAACTCCAATTGGGCTCAAGATGCAAAAATTGAAGATCAAGTGGAGATAGCCCATCTTGAAGCATTGCCTTGAAGTCTTTTAGAGTTTGTAAGTTTAGAATGTTAAAGTTTGGATATAGGAAATTTGGCTCTAGGATTTGCACACACACTTGTTTCATGTATTTCCTATGTTTTGAAAATGGTTATTTCTAAGTTTTATGCCTTAGTTTATATATACATGTACCAAAGCTTTATATCCTGAAAAACTTGTTTAAAACATGTGTATAAACTATTTTCTGCATAATACTTAGCTATATGTATTTTTAAAATATTTATCAAATTTTTTCTAACTCAAAACAGCCCAGTTTTTCTGTGTCAGGCAACATCGGTCGACCGGCCCGGTCGACCGGCGATGTGCCTGGACATGCACTGTTTGTGCATGTCCGTCGGTCGACCGGACCGGTCGACCGACAGAGAGCATTCTGCTCTCGGGAATTTTCGGTCGACCGGACCGGTCGACCGAAGAAGGAAACTGTGTTTCCTCCTTTTGGGTCGGTCGACCGGACCGGTCGACCGGAGCCAACGGCTACTTCCAGCTAGGCTGGCGGTCGACCGGACCGGTCGACCGCCAAGCCTGCAACTTAGCAACGGCTCTTTCCTCTTTGGGATTTTCTGAAAATCTGTTTTCTTTTTCTGCTTTAACAGATTTTTGGAGAGTTGTTGGGGTGCTTTTGCAGGTTGAATTAGGTGAAAAGAAAATGTTTTTAACTTATTTTCAACCCTATAAATAGAGGAGAAGTCTCTCCTTCATATCACTTAGAAAAATCCTCAAGTTTTCATTGTTTTCAAAAGAGAAAAGAAAAGAGTTTAAAGCTTTCATTCCAATTCTTTTTGAGCTAGTTTTTCAGTTGTGTTTGATTGCTAATATCTCTCTACAACTGAAGTTTTTCTCACCACACTTCATAGAGCCAAAAATCCTATACTCATTCTATAGTGAAGTTGTAATTGAAGTGAGAGTGTTTGTAAAAGAGTTTGAGAAAAGTGTAGTGATCTTGTTGTGATCACTTGGTTCTTGTAATCCTTTCTTTGTGGAGCAACCTCTTCGGTAGAGGTCCTTTGTATTCGGTGGAGCTCGGTGCTCGGTCTTCGGTAGACCAATTGTAAAGGCATCCTCGGTGGATAGTGGAAACCCTTCACGGAGGTGAAGGCGGGGACTAGAGCAAGTGTGCTCGAACCTCGAAACAAATCATCTTGTTTGCGATTGCCTTTGCGTTATTCTTGCTTTCAATTTCTCTTGCTTTATATTGTCTTGAATTATTTGCTTGAGAACTAACCCTCTACTTGTGCAATCTTGTCTTGTTTACTTTACTTGCTATACTTGTTGTGTTACATTGTGTGCATCTCATTTCTCATCATCATACTTGGCATTGATCGATCACACCTCAATACAACACGGTTGCATTGCGCACCTCTAACCCATATCTAGGGGAATTGGGAGGAAGGAGTTCAGAACCTCGCAAGGGGTATTCGGCTCTTAGTCGTGTTTTGAGAGATCGTTGCATCACTCATTTATTAAAGTTTAAAAAGATCATTAGATTAGCATTCACACCTATTCACCCCCCCTCTAGGTGTTTTTCAAGACCACATATCATTTCGCTGTTACGTTAACATTAAACCTATGACAGTGATTCCCTCGTTTCTCCTCATGAAAACGAGCTCTCCAAATCACTTACCAATTCTCATCCATAGAATGGTAAGACCACATATACATTTCGCTGTTACGTTAACATTAAACCTATGACAGTGATTCCCTCGTTTCTCCCCGTGAAAACGAGACCTTTTCCAAACTCCATTACAACCTTGAGCTTGGTGGCGTCTCAATCGGTTATGTCATTGCGACCTCTGAACCAGCAGACAACCAAGTCTCAATTTCGAGCTTGTTGACATTTACAAAAGACAAGTCTCAACCTTGAGCCTGTTGACATTTACAAAAGACAGGTCTCGATACTTGTTGACATTTACAAAAGACAAGTATCACCAACCTTGAGCCTGGTGGCGTCTCATCGGTTATGTCATTGCGACCTCTGAACCAGCAGACAGCCAGTCTCAATTTCGAGCTTGTTGACATTTACAAAGACAAGTCTCAACCTTGAGCCTGTTGACATTTACAAAAGACAGGTCTCCATACTTGTTGACATTTACAAAAGACAAGTATCACCAACCTTGAGCTTGGTGGCGTCTCAATCGGTTATGTCATTGCGACCTCTGAACCAGCAGACAGCCAAGTCTCAATTTCGAGCTTGTTGACATTTACAAAAGACAAGTCTCAACCTTGAGCCTGTTGACATTTACAAAAGACAGGTCTCGATACTTGTAGACATTTACAAAAGATAAGTATCACCAACCTTGAGCTTGGTGGCGTCTCAATCGGTTATGTCATTGCGACCTCTGAACCAGCAGACAGCCAAGTCTCAATTCGAGCTTGTTGACATTTACAAAAGACAAGTCTCAACCTTGAACCTGTTGACATTTACAAAAGACAGGTCTCGATACTTGTTGACATTTACAAAAGACAAGTATCACCACTTCGAGCTTGGTGGCGTCTCAATCGTTATGTCATTGCGACATCTGAACCAGCAGACAGCCAAGTCTCAATTTCGAGCTTGTTGACATTTACAAAAGACAAGTCTCAACCTTGAGCCTGTTGACATTTACAAAAGACAGGTCTCACCCATACTTGTTGACATTTACAAAAGACAATTATTACCCTTTTAGCCCCATAAAGGCTAATCTTGAGCTTGGTGGCTTTTCAACCGGTTACGTCAGTGCGACCTCTGAACTGGCAGATAACCAAGTCTCATTATTCAATCCAACAAGGACTATGTTCTCAAGTGGCTGTGATACAACTTGGAAACGACAATTCAGCAGATAAACAGGTTGGAGATTCGACAGGGAGTCAAAACAAAAAAAAATATTTTCATTGATTCCAAAAGGAAGGGATACATAGAGGCACATACATTACAAGCTATGAGCGTACGTCATAAGATCTGATCCGTTCTTCAAGGAAGGCTAGCCTTGTCCTCTTGTCGTTAGCATCCCTGACAAGCGCCTGTGACCTCAGCTCAGCCTCGTTAAAATCGCCGTCTGGGCCAAGCGAACCTCAACCTCGGCCAAGCTTGCCCTCTGAGCTAACCCCTGCCGCGAGAGCTCGTCACTCTGAGCCTTAAACTGCTCAAGCCGTGCTATTTCTTCAAGACGCACTGGTTCAGCCTTGGATAAGAGAAGATTTCCCTTCCTGATCATCTCCTTGGCCTTCTCGATTTTGTCTTCAGCGTCAAGAAGAGCACTATTAGAAGCATCTATGGCGTCCTCCAGCTCTACTTGCCTTGTCTCCAAGGATTCCAAGTCCGAAGAAATGGCCTTAGCAGCTTCCTGAGCAGCAAGATGAGCTTCGCGCATTTGAGCGACAAGGTGCGCAAGCTGCTCGTCAACTGAAGACTCCATGTCCGAACGCCGAGACGGCGCCATTCTTCCACGTCCCTCTCAAATTGGTCTACCAGAAGCCCTAAGGACTAACTTCGTCAGGAGGATATTTTGGTCCAAAAATCATTGTTTTAAGGGCGTTAAGGTCCTTTTCAGTCATGTTTGAATGGACAGCTCCGCATCCTGTTGTACACAGCCTTAGGGATAGCTTCGCCTGGAAGCTTGAAGGAGAACTCTTCAGTTCTTGGATTCCCATTCAAGAAAGCAAGGGAAATTCAGGGAACTGAATTCCCTAAGAATAAAAGATCATAATTGATCATTTTTGGGTTCATCCAAAGACAGCCAGACATCGGCTTTAAAAAGAGACGACAGTCTCTAATCAAAAGGGAAAGTTCCCTACCGGCGATTGGTCGTTCGATGACCGGAGGAGGAGAAGGACCCTCCGCTGCAGAAGTTGTCACTTCTTTTCCCGCTCGTCTCTTGGGCGCCATTGAAGAACTGTGGAAGTTCTTAAACTCTTGAATGAAAAGGAAAGAAGAAGAAGAAAGAGTCAGAGTTCTCTGAAATTTCTTTTAAAGAGAAGTGATCCGTCCTCTCTCAGTCCGATCGGACTTTTATAGGCCAATGGGTGCCTGAAACGACGCCTCGTAAAAAGCACAGGCCACCGTTTCGAATTAATTTGAAACGACGCCTAAATCGCCTTCTCGAGAAGCGCTGATTCAGCCCCGCTAAGGGCTAACTTCGCCATGAGTCAAATGCAGACTTCACACAATACATCAATGACTTCACCAGAAGGATTGCCTTAGCTTCGCTGAAGGCATAGGCCGAACTTCGCAGATATGCTAGCTTCGCTGGAAGCTCGTTCCTCTTTCAGATGGAATCCTGTATTTAACCTCGCATGAAGTTTAGCTCCGCTAGCCGAATTCAAGATGAAGGCAAATCAAAAATCAAATGAGCAGAAAATGAACTTTCATTGATTAAAAAGGAAAGGTACATTGATACTATATCAAGGTTGTGTTTCATACAACAGAATCATTTGCTCAAGAGGCATACAAGTGGTCTTATCTACTTTCAAGCCAAACCAACTGGACACGAAAGGCTTTCCTCCTGCACAAGGCCATAATCCTTCACATAATGGCAGATGGTGCCACCAGGACAGATGGTGCCACCAGGACAAGGCCGTGATCCTTCGCATAATGACAGGTTTTGCCATCAGAAAGCTGGATCTTCCTTAAATAAAATTGGCAAAGGACTGATCGCCACCAGCAGGTTGGATCTTCTTTGATGAAAATTGGCAATGGGAAGATCCGCGACCTTACAGGTGACGTCCGCTTTCTCGAAGTGGATCATCTCGGATAAGCGACTACCAGCCTCGCCTCGAAGTGGATCATCTCGGATAAGCGACTGCTGCCAACCTCCTCTGGGACGCACAGCGGCTACCCCAGTTTGTTCCTCCTGCTTAAGATTAAAGTTTTAACTGGAAAAGCAAGAGGAAATTTCCTGGTTTCTTTCATCAAGTCACAAGATTGGCGAACATAGCTCACTGCAATGTAAACCGGAACAAATTAGCAGTTAAACACAGGAGGAAACTGCAAAAGCACTAAGTCAAATTCTTTGGGGCGAAGCAATCTGATTCAGTCAAACATTGATAGCCTCGCTTGCACAGAGATGATGGGCTAGCTCAACAAATGCCAAGTCCTAGCCTCGCTTATATGGCTAAGCCAGACTGATCCTGAGGGACGCAGTCTTAGCCCCACTATATAGCAAGACTGGCTCGACTTTGAAGAGACTAAGTCCCGAGTTTTGCCTATATAGCGGACTTAACAAGCATGTAGTGATCTTTCTTTGATCAAGTCAAAATGATAGCTTCGCTGGGAAGCTATGCTGAAATCCTTCTCTGCAGATCAGTTAAATGAAGGACAACGAAAATTAATCCCTGAAGCAGCTGATTAAAGCTAAAGCTAAACTAAGGGAGATGAACTCCCTAAAAGTTCATTGGTAAGGTCTCTGAATGATCGAGACTTACCGGTCCTTGGCCGGGTAATAACCAGAGTGGACATTCCCACTAGTTCAGAGATCTGAGTATCTCTCTCAACCAAGAGAAAAGAAGAAGAGCAGATCACTTCTCTTCAAAGGACCTCATGTGTCCTATTTATAGGCCTCATGGCCTGAGCACTGCCGCCTCAAGCGTGGAAGCCCGAGCGCATTTAAGGCATTTATTGCGCCTTAGAAAAGGGACGGTTTTCCTTGGAACCATGCAAAGGAAGAAAATATCTCCCTCATAAAGGCGTTTATTACGCCTTGAAGACGCCTTGAAGAGAGGGAATATCCTCCCTCGAAACGCGGGAGGGAAGAATATCTCCCTCGATCAATGCGAGAGAAGTCATTCTGACCTCGAAAAAGGAGTAATCCTTCTCGTGATTGACCCACAACAGTTGGCCTCGGGAAAGCAACAGATGCTCTAGAGCGAACTTATTCCTGGAAGCCCGATGCGAAGCTACCCAGACGCGAATCTACATGATTCTCCAGCAAACTTATCTCAAAGCAGGATTAAAAGCGAAGCTGAACTCAACCACTATGGCGACGTTCGTACTTCACATACCATCGATCAAAGCAGTTTAAAGTATTTCGAAGTCTGAGCCATTGCAGACTTTCGAAAACTTTGAAGGGGGTCTTGTTGACACTTAAAAAAGACAAGATTCTTACTGGCCCGAACAATGTCTGAACTTGTTGACATTTACAAAAGACAAGTGACAGACAAGCTGACGACCAGTTTTCACCCATCTCCAAGGGACAAGGAAGCAACTTGGACTCCACTGATCCAAGCAGACAGTGAGCCCGGATTGTCTCTAAATAGACCTCAGCAGGTCTAAGATGCTAGCACTTAGCATCACATGAGCCCAAAGGGATAGCCTCGCCTGAGAGGCTAAGATCATCCAACTTCGCCTTGAAGCCATTCAAAGCTCCGCCAGGAAGCTAACTTATAGCTTCGCCTGAACTGCTAAAACGTAACTCCGCAGAGAGAGTCAGTTTCGCCTGAAGCCACATGCAACTGCACAGGAAGGGTATATGGTAGCTTCGCAACAGACGACATCTAGCTCCGCCGAAGAGCTTTCTTCTGACTTCGCCAGATACTGCCTCTAAGCGGGCAGCGCCGCTGCTGGTCTGCTATGGTCAACCCTTGACCAATCAAATCTCCAGATGAGATCAGATCTAATCGGGATCAAGATCAAATCCAATCAAGATCAAATCTGAGATCAAATTTGACAGTTGATTGCCACAATCTCTTGACTCTTCTAAAACGAGTAAGAGGATCAGGAGAGATCTTTCAATTATATGAAAGAATCAAAACGGATCAGGAGGATCAACCGACCTACCATTTCTAGCTTCACAGAAGCTGATCCTAACCTCGCAGCAAGGCTACTTTCCAGATTTAAACAGATTTGATTCAATCTGTTTCTATATTTTCAAGGGACGATTATACCCTTACTCTCCCTATAAATATCCCACCAGGGGCACAAGGAGAGGAGAGACGCACAGGCTCCAGAGAGACCCACGGACACACAAGAGGACGACTTCTGAAAAAGAGAGAGGACTCCACAAGCAGAGACTTCTTCACAACGCACCGTGCGCACAAGAATTCAGAGACTTTTAGAGAATTGCTTCTCTAATCAGGGTGCTGATACCCTAATAACTTCTTCTCAAGGAATCTCCGGAATCAGGCGAGAAGGAATTCCTAATTGAAGGCGGTTTTGAGAAGTAGCAAGAGGGTTCTACCAACCTTCTGTTCTCTGATTCCCCGAACTAGGCGAGAAGGGAATCTCATCGCTCGCATCGTCAAAGGGATAAAGTGGTCGCGCGCTGACCAGACTCCTATCGGCACACTTCTCCAGAATCTCTGAGGAGATCTACTTGTAATCTTTTTTAGAATACTTGTAATTTAGCTCCTCAACACTTTTTATTGTAAGTTTTCCCCTTTGCAAATCAATGGAAAACAGTCTACAGAACACTCAATCTCCCTATCTGGGCTAACTGTCGTAGTTCCTCAGGGAGGATATTATAATATTTATTTACAATTGATGCATCTTTTTGTTCTTGTCTCAACCTCCTATTTTTTCAGCATTGTGGCTGAAAACTCTTGACATCCTCATCTTAATAGTTTAGTAACTTTCAAGGCCGATATTATCGACATATTCTATTTATCTATTGTTCCTTCAAACATAAATTCTGAAACTCCTTTCAGTTTACAGATTACCCTCTTCTTATAACAAACCACAGAAGCATGATAGGATGATAACCAATTCATTCTCAATATAATATCATATACTATGTTTCTGTCAGGCTTGATGCAAAACCTAAACTACACGCTGTTCATTTATTTATAATACATTACACTTACAAAAGTTTCACAAACATAGATTTTTCCATTAATTCTTTTGAATTATAAAATGCAAAGATACAAAAGATCTTAAGGGTCTATCCATCCTGCGTCCCAATGCCTCAACAGATAAACTGTATCTGGGTTCTCTATATTCTCAAATACAGCTTGAGACTTCATTACTTGGGGCTCTATCTCAATACTATTATATCATTAATCACTCCAGATACTAGAGGACCCACCATTATATTCTCTGCATCACTGATTGTCCCGACGGACTTTATTGGTATCTGAAAGTTTATATCCTCAGACTTTCCCATCTACAAAATAAAGAGAAACTACATCAAATTTTTCTCATATAATAACCCCATAATATAAAACATATTTATATAAAGATTCTTCTCAAAGTAATATCAAAATTCATAATTCTTTCATATAACTAATCTCTTTTACTCTTCATCCAACTTTCATTAGTTTACATAATTAATTTCTTGGTAAGGATTTTTTGTTCTGATTTAATCTTGACTTGCTTGGTATTTCAACCACTCCTTTATTTCAATGTCTCATACCTAGTAGCCTATATTGAGAGCCCGCACTTCCAATAGAACTCATTTGAATCAAGGCATGCGGGTATACATTTATTTGAACGTAAGGGAATAATCAATATCAAGCATTTCAAGATAAATCATACATGTAAGAACTCACTACCCTCCTTAAACTACCTACAACACTTCACACATTCATTCATACAATCATACAGACAATCATACACCCAATCACACAACAATTATATTCCTAATATACGTCTATCTATTGATCTACTCCTCGTATTTAAACCTCATGCTCTCATACCAACTGTAACGGTCTCAGTTTTTAATCATCAAATTAAATTAATCAATTCCATAATCTTCATGATCATTTCCAAACTTATCAGAAATTTCAGTAGTATCTCCTCTATAATATGAAGTCTGCCCTGATACAATATAATAAATTTCAGCCTATATCAGCCTACTTATCAATTACAAAACTTCAAACTCAATAGTAAATCTCAACAACCTTATCTATATAACTCGAAAGTACTTATCTCGGTATCACAATTTTTCATAATCAATTCTATTCCAAGTCAAGGTGAACCATAATTCATATAATATACTAAAATACGAGTGCTTTCATACATATACAAGAGATATCAAACAACATCAAAAATACAATTGATCAACTAAATACTACTTGATCCTCTTTGCTGCTTATAAGACCTCAAATTGAGCCCTTACCCTTGCCATGACTAGAAAAAGAGTATAATAACAACAGGTGAGCTTGAAACCTCAGTGACTAAGGTAAACTCTAATTAACCTACTTGAAATATACTCACATAATTTACAGTTTCAAATCTCTACACACAGTAGTTATTTATATAAGTGATTTATGTATCACGATATCAAGTTCATGTGACAGCACACCGTGTTTTATTCACATAGCTAGTGATTCAATTATTTCACACTTTTCATTGCTTTCAGTTATTGATTCCAGATATAATTATGTATGTCAATACTTGCTTATATTATTGAGTTCTTGTGTGTAAACAACATATATCCATACATGTATCTCATTTTTCACACATGGTGATGTACAACTTACATATCATCACATATACATATCACACTTGGTGATACCCAGATCACCCAGTCAGTGTTCTAAATCGGTTTCATTATTCGTGCGGTCCAACACTGAATAATGATTAATCGAATTAATCGGAGATTAATCGGGATTAATCTTTTTTGAAAATTTTAATATATTTAATTATATTTATACACAACTATATGAATATATACAGTTAATTGTTGAAAATGCTTAAATATTATACAAGACAATATCTAGATGTGAAGTTATAAACCATGATATGATGAACAAGACAATAATAGTAAAAAAGAAGAAGAAAAGAACTTATCTCTTTATATTAGTAATCTAAGTTTTCAAATTTTGCAACATAAATATAAATCAAAGAACTTACTTGCAAAATAAGATAAATAAAAAAATTAGTCAATTATCAATCAAAATAATGAACTTTAAAGAATGATAATGAAAGATTGCTAAATAAGTTAATTTGTAAAATAATCAAAAATAATAAACATAAGTATCACTTTATCAATGCAATATATAATAATAAAATATCATAATTCATCTACTATTTAATAAATAACAATTCATCTACTATTTAATAAAAGATTATTATCAAATCATCAATATTAAACATAAACTACTTAGCGATCCAACACACACAAAGTTAAGTTTTTCAAATAAAAACATATGAAATACTTAAACGAGATCAATCGGATTAATCAGGGATCAATCGAATTAATCGGGAATTAATCGTTTTGGACCCGATTAATTGCCTGAGCGCATAATCATAGCGATTAATGTAATATTAAGTGGGCTGTCACCGAATAGGATTAATCGGCCGATTAATCCGATTTTTAGAACAGTGCACCCAATTATATTTCGCAGTTGTTTTTTAAAATACAAGGATCTACAGTCATGCTCAATGAGTGAAAACATATACACTGTCTTCTCCCACTCTACCGGATCTAGCGCAGCCCCTTCCTCCATTGTACATAAATTCATATATAACAATAACACCATCTCCCCCCTCCTACTGGATCTTGTACGACCCCTTCTTCCATTATTATGTAGTATTCATATATAACATTGTCTTCCCCTCCTATCGGATCTTGCAAGGCCCTTTCCTCCATATGTACGAATGCAAAACAAAAACACCATCTTCCCCCGCACCAGCATCAACCGATCCTTTCCGCCATGCATGAATGCAAATACACACAACATGCATGCACAAATACTAAAGACACATCCATATTCATAGAATTAAACACAAATCACAAACGGTATTTATCATGAGTTTACTTATTTATCGGATATTTTTTGAGAGTTATTATGGTATCATTCATACACATGCAGGCCAATGTGTTACACACCATCATATTAATTTATTCTCAAGTTCATATATAACATGAAGTTCAATTTATCAAGTAAATATCAGTACTTAGTCACATTCGTGTTAGTCAAGTTATAATTATCATAACCGGTACCCAATTATCACATCCATATACATATTCATATATATATATTGATATATCGCACACAATCTAATTCATACAATTTTCAATGCATATACATCGTGGGGATCAATTCATCAGAAATGCACAATACTAAGTCACTTATTTAGTCACTTGTTCGAAGGATAATTTTAGTTATCAATATGGGTGTTCGATTTTTGATTTAATATTCAAATATAGTTTTTCGATTAAGGTTCATGATATAACCACATCAATATCACAAGTTCGATATAAATTATGGTTGTAACAATCATCACACATACACATGCATGAATATATCAAACTATAACATAAGTTATAATATTACGAGTTAATAATCATTACCACTTAGTTGTACTCAATTCATTCCACATGAATTTTGATATTTAGAGATACGAGACCCACTGATTCCGATGATCTCCGACTTGATCGACCGTCCAATCTCCTAAATACTCCTATTCACGCTCGAATATTCGTATTCACGAATACACATCAAAATCTATTCTATAATTATTCTTAATTGAAATCCAATTAAGTGATAACTTAATTACCTTGTCACTCAATAAAACGCACTACAATTCCTCCGGCATGTGCATCACTTGTTGCCGACAAACTCCCGCATGTTTGATTCTTGATTGACATTCTCTCAGGTTTTTGCCACCTATACTGGGTTTGAAAATGTAGTTCTCGTCTTCGCGAATACAACTGTTTAAGAATTGCGCGAATCAGACATCAGATGGCCGAGAAATCGCCAAAACAGCTCGCATGCCCGCACCCTGTGCTCCCGTGACCAGCACGCCCGCGCCCATGGCCACACCTTGTGTAACGCCCCGATCCGGCGGGTACGGAGATGCTACTGCAACGTATATACGCAGGTCAGAAATACCCTCGCGTATGTACGCTAAGCATCAGTACAAAAAGGAATCAGAGTACGGAAGTGCGTGGTATATATACATTCCAACTTAAGGATTACAAAGTTATCACAGAGCGTGATATATTAGTACATGTACATTATATCACAGCAAAGTACAGAAGTAAGAATTACAATTTGTACAGCAAAAAGGTGCTCACGGGCTGAGAAGAAGATCCCCGAGCTTGCAAGAAGGTTCAAGAACAGAAGGAGCTGGGACTAGTCGGCCTGCGCCGAGAGATAAGCTTGATCTTCGGTAGATGGCTCCGCTTAAATCCAAGCTTCAGAACCTGAACATGCAAGTCCAGGGGAGTCAGAAACTCCCTAACAAATATTCAGGTGAATGCCAAGTGTCGTGCAGAGATAAGTATATGTGTGTATTGATATAACCAAACAGTAATAAGCATCAAGAACTGTATCGAGTGTACATGTAGTAAGCATGAAATGGAGATAAAAAATGGAAGTGATAAGACCTGAATAAACCTACCATTACTACTTTTAATATTTGTACTTATTACTCGTCCTACCCATATGTCTAGGCATGTGTAATAGCGTCCCAGCACACATACATCCATATATGAGTAAATCGAGGCTGTTATTGAAAACCATCGGGGTATCAACTAACAATGTTTACAGTGGGTCCCGTACATGCCCAGGACCACGGTCCAAGACGTTCCATTGCTGGTGTATGGAACCGGCCGCAAGGCCTACAGGAGGGTCTTATAGAATGCCCTTATCAAGATGGTACCAAGAAGGAGGGAGCCAGCACTCCCCTCGGTCGCCTGGAGGCCCACAGGTTAGACCGAAAATTTTAGTTGCACAACATACCTAGTGCCACTGTAAACACGAACATATATTGATAGCCGTAAGTTTCCCCCCAACCCGATTCAAGTGGTTCCTTTTTATGATTTATTATGTAATTATCAATTCACGCGAAAGCAAGTGCATGACAAGTTCAGGAGTTCAAGAGTACATGAGTACTATAATTTCAAGTCACCGTATATAATACAGGATAGCAAGTACAAGATTCCCGTAAATGTGACAATCTAAAGCCAGGTATCAATATGTCATAACGGGGCAAGTATCAAGTAGTAGTATATCAGGTGCCATAAGACATATGACTGGGAGGTGATATTAGGAAGGTGACAAGTGACAGCATGTTACATGCAAGTATGTCAGAAAAATAATATAATACTAGTCAATATGACGAAGCGCGAAATCCAGAGAAAGCGAGAACACTCGCCTAAAACTTCAAGAAACACAGAGAAATCCCAAGCTCTGGAGTCTAGGTAACCAACGCGTCCAAAACCAATATTATATTAAAGAGGGAAGGAGAAAGGATGAATCAGAAAAAGAAGAATGAAGACGCAGGGGTCGCAGACGCGGGAGTCGCGTCACATGGATACTACAAACGCGGGGTTCTAGACCCGCGTTTAAGTCATAATATGGGCAGAACGCGGACGCGAGCGCGAGTTTCGTGTCGCGTTAACACGAAAAGAACGCAGACGCGAGCATGAGCTCCGCGTCCCGTTGACATGAGAAGGACACAGACGCGGGCATGAGCTCCGCGTCGTGTCGATACAAGAACGCGAAGGCCGCGTTATACAAATATCAAGAACGAGAAGATCGCGTTAAGGAATTGCTTGAACACGGGGTGAGCCGCGTCTAGTAATTACACAATAGGGGAAATAGAGAGAGAGGAAAACAAGGGGAGACGCAGGAAAAGAAGTGTGGGAGACGCAGGAAAGAAGGGAAAAAAAGGGGATGCAGGTTGGAAGAAAATCAGAGAAGAAAAGGAAAAGGAAAAGGAAAGGAAAGGAAAAAAAAGGAAAGAAAGAAAGAAGTAAAAGAAAGAAAGAAGGGAAGGGGTTTTGATGGCCGGCCATGGCCGGTGGAGGCCGGAGACGGCCGGAATCCGGTAGCCCAAGCCCAAGCAATCATGGGGGTGCAAGTCTAGCTTATTTGGAAAATTTGGAGTTTTGCAAAAGGGATTTCGGAGAGCGAAGCAATAGCTTGTTGGAAAGAGCACGACGAGGAGAAGAAGATGGTATGTTTGGTGGTGATCAAGGTGGTGTAGATGATGATGAAAATGGTGGAGAAGTTAATGGAGAAGATGGGTTCCCTTGATGAAAAGAAGAAGAAGATAAAGAAGATGGGGGTATGATGGTTGTTAGATTGTAGAAGGAGATGAAGGGAAGATGGAGAGAAGGATGGTGGAGAAGTTGGTGGTGATGGTGACCGGCCAAGGAGGGGGGCAAGGCTATTTTTGGGCTGTTGCCATTTTCGTTGGCAACAGCTGGAAAGAGAAGGAAAGGAAAATGAAAGAGAGAAGAAGATAGGGGTGTATATATAGGGGGAAGAGATTATTACAAGTTTGCCATTGCCAATCCTTACATTAAAGAGACTTGCGTCTCCACTAAAATGGGCTGCGTCCCCATTCATGAAATCCGCGTCTGGCAAAAGAAAGCCAGACGTGGAGATGATATTCGCGTCCAGGAGGAAAACGCGAGTGTTGCGTTGATAGAAAAGACAAAAAAACATGGGTGACTTGATCTGAGTTGATTTCCTTGAAGGACATATCATTAAATGCGGAATGGAGAGAGTCTCCACATTGAACCCAGATTTGGTGAGTCTCATGTTAGGCAAGGAGAGAGAAAAAATAAAATATCCAGATAGAATTCTGGTATTTGGGAAAACACCGAAAACTCAGAAAAAGCTCGAAAAATGAAGTATCATGAAAAGTTTCTCAAAATTCTCAAAAATAATAAATATTATTTTAAGATTTTTAGTAAAATCAGTTTTTAGAAATTCAATCCCGTTTTTAAAATAAAAATCTTGAAATCTACTGTGGACGGTGTCTACACCGGGTAGGCCGGATTTTTGATAAATTCTATCTCGAAAAATCCATTAGATAGAAAATATGATTTTAAGAAATAATGTGAAAGCCATTCTAAAATTTCAACTCCATTTGTAAATTAAAAATCCGAGAGTCGGTCAGCGGCACTGGTCGACACCGGTTTGAAGATTTACAACTTAATTCAGAAAAATTTCAAAAATCATGAAAAATCTAGAATATTAAAAAATAATATTTGAAACTGAAATCAGTTAAATTTGAATACAGGAAGTTCAAATCATGTCGTACTGCTATATGAGTAAGAATTTAAATAACAGAAAATAAGAAAATACGCTCCAAAATCAGGACACATAGCTGTGTACGTATTCTGAGGATGAGGTGTTACAACCCATCCACCTTATCAAAAATTTCGTCCTCAAAATTCGGTAAAGGGGATGTTAAGGTAGAAAGGAATAGGGTAAGGAATTTAACCAACTAAGATGTAAAGAGTTGGGGGTAACGTTCACGAATAATATCCTCTCGCTCCCACGTTGCTTCTCCTGGGGCATGCCTATTCCAAGAAATCACTACCAATGGTATTGCCCGATTTTTCAATATTTTGACACTTCTGTCCAGAATGGCCATCGGCTGCTTCTTGTAGGATAAATTTGATTGTAATTCTAATTCTGAGTGATCTAGAATGTGACTCTCATCCTTGACATACTTTCTCAACTGTGATATACGGAATACATTATGTACTCCTTCTAAAGATGGTGGCAATGCCAATCGGTAAGCCACATCTCCCACACGATCCAAAATTTCAAATGGGCCGATGTATCTTGGACTAAGTTTTTCGCGAGTACCGAATCGGATTACCCCTTTGATTGGTGATATCCTTAAAAATACATGATCACCTGTTCTGAATTCCAACGGTCTTCTATTAGTGTCTGCCCAACTCTTCTGTCGGCTTTGTGCTGCCGGAGATGATCTCTGATAATTCTGACTTTATCTGTTGTCTGAACCAGAATATCTGGTCCCATAAGTCTTCTTCGCCGACTTCATCCCAACATATTGGCGATCTGCATTTTCTGTCGTATAATGCTTCAAATGGAGCCATCTTGATACTGGCCTGATAGCTGTTATTATAAGAGAATTCTACCAAATGAACATAGTCTTCCCATGACCCTTTAAATTCTATCATGCAGGCTCGTAACATGTCTTCAAGAATTTGGATAGTTCGTTCAGATTATCCGTCTGCCTGGGGATGATATGAGGTACTGAATTTCAGAAGAGTTCCTAATTTTCTTAGAGACTTTCCCAGAAATGTGATCGGAATCTCGTGTCTCTATCTGACACGATGCTAACCGGAACTCCATGCAGACGAACTATTTCTTTCATATATTTATCTGCAAGAACTTCTGTTGACTGACCTACTCTGAAAGGTAGGAAGTGAGCTGCTTTTATGAGGCGGTCAATGATTACCCATACTGCATTGTTACCCTTAGGACTGCGGGGTAGAGCTGTAACAAAATCCATAGTGATATGTTCCCACTTCCATTCGGGTATCGGTAATGGTTGTAGAAGTCCAGCTGTTCTCTGATGTTCTACTTTTATTTGCTGACAAACCAAGCACTTTGCCACATATTGGGCTATCTCCTTCTTCATGGCATTCCACCAAAACTTCTGCTTCAAGTCTTGATACATTTTATTTCCTCCTGGGTGTATGGAATAAGCCGAACTGTGTGCCTCTACCAAAACTTTCTGTCGGACTTCCCCTTGTGGTACACAGATTTTGTTACCAAAATAAAATGCACCATCCGAATGAATACAGATATCTGTTCTTAATCCAGCTTCTACTTGAGCTCTGAATTTCTGTAATCTGGGGTCTTCCTTTTGAGCTTCCTTAATTTAATTTATCAGGGTTGGTTGAATCAGGAAGGTCATCAACTGACCAGACTCATCAGTTCCTTGTATTAGCATTAAGTCCAACTTTGTGATTTCCCGAAGCAGTTCCTTCTGTTGAGTAAGTTGTAATAATACTTTGTTCTCTGGTCTCCTACTTATTGCATCTGGAACTGTATTGTTCTTACCAGGATGGTACTGTAAGTCTATAACATAGTCAGCCATTAATTCAAGCCGCCGCCTTTGCCTCATGTTTAATTCTTTCTGTGTGAAGATATTCTTAAGACTCTTATGATCAGTATAGATTAATACTTTGTTCCCAGAAGGTAGTGTCTCCAGA
Organism: Agave tequilana; assembly: GCA_038442645.1. Taxonomy (NCBI): domain Eukaryota; kingdom Viridiplantae; phylum Streptophyta; class Magnoliopsida; order Asparagales; family Asparagaceae; genus Agave; species Agave tequilana. The sequence continues at coordinate 8,559 of JAVJIF010028925.1, read as the reverse complement.
TCTTCAATGCAAATATTACCGTCACCAGTTCTAAGTCATAAGTTGGGTAATTTCTCTCATGTGGTTTCAATTGCCTAGATGCATAAGCTATGACATGACCATGTTGCATTAATATACATCCTAGGCCTTTTTCAGATGCATCACTATATATAACCATCCCTCTTGTTCCTGAGGGAGTCTTCAAGATCGGAGCTGAAATTAGTCTTTTCTTTAATTGTTCAAATGTTGTAGTACATTCCTCTGACCATTGATACCTTTTCCCTTTTCTGGTGAGCTTTGTTAATGGGGCTGTGATTTTGGAAAAGTCTTGGACAAATCTTCTGTAATATCCGGCTAATCCAATAAAGCTTTTAATTTCTGTTACTGTCCTTGGGATTGGCCAATCTTTTACTACCTGGATCTTGTTATGGTCAACTGAAATTCCTTCTTTTGAAACTATATGACCCAAGAAAGCTATACAGTCTAATCAGAACTCATACTTGCTTTGCTTAGCATAAAGTTGTTCCTGCCGGAGAGTCTGTAGCATTATCCTCAAGTGTTCTGCATGCTCTTTGTCGTTTTTAGAATATATCAAGATATCGTCGATGAACACCACGACAAACTGGTCCAAATATGGCGAGAAAACTCGGTTCATCAAATTCATAAAGACTGCTGGGGCATTAGTCACTCTGAAGGGCATGACTAGAAATTCATAATGACCATAGCGAGTTCGGAATGCCGTCTTCGGGATATCTTCTTTCTTCACTTTTAGTTGGTGATAACCCGATTGTAAATCCAACTTTGAAACACCCGGGCCCTATGAAGTTGATCAAAAGGTCATCAATTCTTGGTAAGGGATATTTATTCTTAATGGTAACTTTGTTTAATTCTCTGTTGTCTATACACAACCGCTTATCACCATCTTTTTTGTTGGCCAATAGTACCGGAGCTCCCCATGGTGAAGTACTCGGTCTAATTAATCTCTGTCAGAATATTCCTGTAACTGCCTCTTTAGACTTCTGATTCAGTGGGTGCCATCTGTATGGGGCTTTAGATATTGGGACTGTGCCGGAATGATATCAATGGAGAACTCAATTACTCTATCGGGTGGAAGTCCTGAGATCTCCTTAAATACTTCTGGAAACTCATTCAAACTGGTACTCCCTTTCTTGGATTTCAACAGTAGTCATCTATGTTTTTCCTTGGCAGGTTTTTGTTCTCCTTCAAATTAGAACTCAGGCTGAAGTAGTATTCTGAAAATAACTTTCTTATTTCGACAATCAATAACCGCATGGTATTTACTGAGCCAAGTCATGCCTAAGATTACGTCGTACCCTTTAGTATCTAGTACGAGCATATCCATTGCTAATGTCCTATTACACAGTTCCACCGGACAATCTACACAAATTCTATTAGAGATGACTACCCCATTACCGGTACTAATCTCCCACTGGTGGTCTAAATATTCAACAGGTATAGAGTGCAAAGCAGTGAAACTATCTGATATGTAACAATGAGAAGCACCAGAATCAAAGAGGGCTAATACAGGTTTAGAGTGCACCATGATCTTACCTGTTACCACCTCTCCAGAAGTTTGGGCCTCTTCCGCTGTCAAGTTGTAGGCTCGTCCTCTACCACGACCTGTTGTTGTTCTGCCTCCCCTTAAAGTTGGGCGAAATACTCATTGTGGTGGAGGGAGAGGGGTCCTCCTAACCACTGGCCCTGGGTTCCTCTGTCCAATGGTTACTGGGGTGCCGGTAGGGTTCGGTTTATCATCCCAGTTCTCTTATGGGGACAACCCTCTATTGTGTGATCACCAGATCCACATGCCAGGCATAATCCATTGGCCCTATGGCACTCCTGCTGTGTGTGGCCCGTCCTCTGGCAATAAGCACATATAGGAGTGTTTGAGTTATCTGAAGAGGGGCTGATCGAAATGGTCTCCTAATCATTGGGGCTTTTGCAGCTCTGACTGAACCTCCTCTGCCTAATTGCTGAAATGGCCTCTTCATGGCCTGGTTCCTTATCTAATCAATTCTTTTTCTCCTATCCTCGCTCTACCACTCGAGCTATAGTGAGGATCTGGGAATATGTTTTCAGCTGTTGGGGAATCAAAAGGACTTGAATATCCATTTGTAAGCCCTGCTGAAATCGGTTTGCCCGTTTCTCTTCGTCGGCTATCATATACAGAGCAAAACGACTCAGCCTTAAGAACTCAGCAGCATATTCATCAACAGATCGATTCCATTGTTGAAGTCGGATGAATTGCTCATCCATCTCCTTCTGAGCTGTGGTAGGGAAGAATCTATCATAAAAACTTTTAGAAAACTGGTCCCAAGTGATGGGTTTATTCAGTCTCGCTTCTTCAGCTAGCCATCAGGTTCTCGCCACATCTTTTAGTTGGATCTTGGCGACCTCCACCTGATCTTCCTCTGGAACCGTGCTGCCTTCAAGAGATCTGTGGTGTCGATTAGCCATTGCTCGGCATCTAGCGGTCTCTCTCCCCCTATAAATATTGCCAGCTGCAACCGCCTGAAGTCTGACACGTTGCCCGGCCTCCGTTCCTGAGGAGCTGCTATCAATCCTTGCCGAAGGAGTTTGGTCTGCCTTTGTTGATTCTCCACCATATTTTGAATAACCCTTAGAATATCTGCATTTTTCCCTGCGGGTCCATCCTGTGGCTGCCTGGAGTTGTTACGTCCTGCCCTTCTATCCATATCTATATTGGTAAAAGATGTCTGGAAAGAGAAGTGAAAGCAAAAGATAGATGGACTTTAGGAATCAAGGGAAGGAATATCAAGAAGGATTGGATAACTTTGTATATTGTAGTTGAAATGTATGACCGAAACTCATGTATTCCAACTGCAAATTAAAATCTCATTAATTTGCAGTTTGGTTGTACTGAAGGTGTGAGAGCCTGGCTCTAATACCAACATGTAACGCCCCAATCCGGCGGGTACGGAGATACTACTGCAACGTATATACGCAGGTCAGAAATACCCTCACGTATGTACGCTAAGCATCAGTACAAGAAGGAATCAGAGTACGGAAGTGCGTGGTATATATACATTCCAACTTAAGGATTACAAAGTTATCACAGAGCGTGATATATTAGTACATGTACATTATATCACAGCAAAGTACAGAAGCAAGATTACAATTTGTACAGTAAAAAGGTGCTCACGGGCTGAGAAGAAGATTTCCGAGCTTGCAGGAAGGTTCAAGAATAGAAGGAGCTGGGACTAGTCGGCCTGCGCCGAGAGTAAGCTTGATCTTCGGTGGATGGCTCCGCTTCAATCCAAGCTTCAGAACCTGAACAAGCAAGTCCAGGGGAGTCAGAAACTCCCTAACAAATATTCAGGTAAATGCCAAGTGTCGTGCAGAGATAAGTATATGTGTGTATTGATATAACCAAACAGTAATAAGCATCAAGAACTGTATCGAGTGTACATGTAGTAAGCATGAAATGGAGATAAAAAATGGAATTGATAAGACCTGAATAAACCTACCATTACTACTTTTAATATTTGTACTTATTACTCGTCCTACCCATATGTCTAGGCATGTGTAATAGCGTCCTAGCACACATACATTCACATATGAGTAAATCGAGGCTGTTATTGGAAACCAATAGGGGTATCAACGAACAATGTTTACAGTGGGTCCCGTACATGCCCGGGCCACGGTCCAGGATGTTCCATTGCTGGTGTATGGAACCGGCCGCAAGGCCTACAGGAGGGTCTTATAGAATGCCCTTATCAAGATGGTACCAGAAGGAGGGAGCCAGCACTCCCCTCGGTCGCCTGGAGGCCCACAGGTTAGACCGAAAATTTTAGTTGCACAACATACCTAGCGCCACTGTAAACACGAACATATATTGATAGCTGTAAGTTTCCCCCCAACCCGATTCAAGTGGTTCCTTTTTATGATTTATTATATAATTATCAATTCACGGGAAAGCAAGTGCATGACAAGTTCAGGAGTTCAAGAGTACATGAGTACTATAATTTCAAGTCACCGTATATAATACAGGATAGCAAGTACAAGATTCCTTTAAATGTGACAATCTAAAGCCAGGTATCAATATGTCATAACGGGGCAAGTATCAAGTAGTAGTATATCAGGTGCCATAAGACATATGACTGGGAGGTAATATTAGGAAGGTGACAAGTGACAGCACGTTACATGCAAGCATGTCAGAAAAATAATATAATACTAGTCAACATGACGAAGCGGGAAATCCAGAGAAAATGAGAACACTCGCCTAAAACTTCAAGAAACACCGAGAAATCCCAAGCTCCGGAGTCTAGGCAACCAACGCGTCCAAAAACCAATATTATATTAAAAGAGGAGGAGGAGAAAGGATGAATCAGAAAAAGAGGAATGAAGACGCAGGGGTCACAGACGCGGGAGTCGCGTCGCATGGATACTACAAACGCGGGGTTCTAGACCCGCGGTTTAAGTCATAATATGGGAAGAACGCGGACGCGAACGCGAGTTCCCCATCGCGTTAACACGAAAAGAACGCAGACGCGAGCATGAGCTCCGCGTCACGTTGACATGAGAAGGACACAGACGCGGGCATGAGCTCCGCGTCGCGTCGATACAAGAACGCGAAGGCCGCGTTATACAAATGTCAAGAACGCGAAGATCGCGTTAAGGAATTACTTGAACGCGGGGGTGAGCCGCGTCTAGTAATTACACAACAAGGGAAATAAATAGACAGGAAAACAAGGGGGAGACGCAGGAAAAGAAGTGTGGGAGACGCAGGGAAGAAGGGGAAAAAAGGGGGATGCAGGTTGGAAGAAAATCAGAGAAGAAAAGGAAAGGAAAAGGAAAGGAAAGGAAAAAGAAAGGAAAGAAAGAAAGAAGGAAAAGAAAGAAAGAAGGAAAGGAAAGAAAAGAAGGGAAGGGGTTTGATGGCTGGCCATAGCCAGTGGTCGCCGGCGGCGGCCGGAGGTGGTCGGAGACGGCCGAAATCTGGTAGCCCAAGCCCAAGCAATCATGGGGGTGCAAGTCTAGCTCATTTGGAAAATTTAGAGTTTTGCAAAAGAGATTTCGGAGAGCGAAGCAATAGCTCCGTTGGAAAGAGCACGACGAGGAGAAGAAGATGGTATGTTTGGTGGTGATCAAGGTGGTGTAGGTGATGGTGGAAATGGTGGAGAAGTTAATGGAGAAGATGGGTTCCCTTGATGAAAAGAAGAAGAAGATAAAGAAGATGGGGGTATGATGGTTGTTAGATTGTAGAAGGAGATGGAGGGAAGATGGAGAGAAGGATGGTGGAGAAGTTGGTGGTGATGGTGGTGAAGGTGGCCGGCCAAGGAGGGGGCAAGGCTATTTTGGGATGTTGCCATTTTCGTTGGCTGTTGGCTGGAAAGAGAAGGAAAGAAAATGAAAGAGAGAGAAGAAGATAGGGGTGTATATATAAGGGGGAAAAGATTATTATAAGTTTGCCATTGCCAATCCTTACATTAAATAGACTTGCGTCTCCACTAAAATGGGCTGCGTCCCCATTCATGAAATCCATATCTGGCAAAAGAGAGCCAGACGCGGAGATGGGATTCGCGTTCAGGAGGAAAACGCGAGTGTTGCGTTGATAGAAAAGACAAAAAAGCATGGGTGACTTGATCGGAGTTGATTTCTTTGAAGGACATATCATTAAATGCGGAATGGAGAGAGTCTCCACATAAATGTTGAACTCAAGTTTGGTGAGCCTCGTGTCAGGTAAGGAGAGAGAAAAAAATAAAATATTCGGATAGAATTTCGGTATCGGGAAAACACTGAAAACTCAGAAAAAGCTCGAAAAATGAAGTATCTTGAAAAGTTTCCCAAAAATTCTCAAAATAATAAATATTATTTTAAGATTTTTGTGAAATCAATTTTTCAGAAATTCAATCCCGTTTTCAAAATAAAATCCTGAAATCAACTGTGGACGGTGTCTACACCGGGTATACCGGATTTTTGATAAATTCTAAAAATTCTCAAAAAATTCATTTAGATAGAAAATATGATTTTAATGTGAAAGTCGTTTCTAAAATTTTAACTCCGTTTGTAAATTAAAAATCCGAGAGTCAGTCAGCGGCACTGGTCCACACCGGTTTTGAAGATTTATAACTTAATTCAGAAAAATTTCAGAAAATTATGAAAAATTTAGAATATTAAAAAATAATGTTTGAAAAAAATCAGTCAAATCTGAATACCAGGAAGGTCAAATCATGCCATACTGCTATATGAGTAAGAATTTAAATAACAGAAAATAAGAAAATACGCTTCAAAAATCAGGACACATAGCTGTGTACGTATTCTGAGGATGGGTGTTACACCTGGGCTCTGCTTGAGCTCGCCCAAGCCTGCCTAGGCGCACGCCTTCGCACGGTCTCCACGGTCATCGCCAGCATCTTGCCGCCGCCTCTGGTCACTTGCCGACCACCTAGATCTCATTGTCGGTCATCAAGACTTCATCTTCGGCCACCAGGAGGAGAGGAGATGAGTTAGGGATCGGGTTTACAATTGGGGGGGGCGAGATCATGAGAGAGTGTATGGGATGAAATGGGAATTTTATCCCATTTTCTCCTAATATAAATTTACCCACTCAATCACACAATGCCACCGAGCTACACACTCTCCCAAGTCACCCAAGATTTCATCACCACCTCACTCTTCGTATCACCCCTTCATCTTGATCAACCACAACACCATGCCACCTCACTCTCCACTAACTAGCATTAATACAACTATATATACATGTATTTGATACATGTACACCAAGGTATACTTACACATACCTACTTATTCATTTCCACACAATATATATATATATATATATATATATTATATATATATATAATATATATATATATATATTTATATATAGAGAGAGAGAGAGAGGAGAGAAATGTATATCAGCCCGCGGGCTGAGAGTACTCTCTCAGCCTGCGGTGACGTGGCTCGATTTGTCACCTCACTGACTTGCGGCCCGCTTTTAGGGAGAAGTTAAATTACCAAATACCCCTTATGATAACTATTCCTTATTGTTTATTATTATATTTTCTCCCCTTTATTTTGCCGCTCTTTATAGGATATAAATTACTTTTCGCCGTATTTCTTTACCTCTTTTTTGAAAGATCTAGTTTCTCCTTTTCAGCCTGGGATAAATTTTTTTTTTTAAAAATATAAAATCTTTTCAGATCAATGTTTTCAGCCTGCGATAAAGTTCTACTTTATAGTTTATTTTTTTTATATATAATGTAGTCAGAGTCTTTGGTCGCATTGTACATTTAAACTGCGACCTTAGTCAAAGACTTTGGTCGCAGTGTACATGGTTAAATGCGACCAAGGTCGCAGTGTTGTTGTTGATAAAGATGGCCCAGCAACTGCAATTTAAGGTTGCATTACATGGACTGCGACTTTGGTCGCAGTACGTTAAGTAAGTGTTTTCCTTTAGATGAAGATGCATAGTGACCAAGGTCGACACGCTGTTTTGGTTTAAGACTGCCGCCAGCAACTGCGACCAAGGTCGCCGTGTTGTTGTTTTATTAAGTGTTGTTTTGATTAAGTCATTTTTTTTGAATCTAAATGAAAAATGAAAAGTTTGTCTGTTGTCTGATGCGACTTGGAGTCACTCCGTGAGACGCGACCTGTCATAAAGATTTTATGAGATCTTTTTAACGTCAAGTCTACGTTGACGAACCCGCACCATTCGTTGTTTCCCGAAGCTGTTGTCCACGCAGCGGCTCTTCATTGAGACCATTAAGGCCGACGGTTCTGATTAATGAACCATTAATTATGGTTATTATGGGCTGGCTATGAATAGGGCTCACACTCTCCCTTTAACAGCCCCTAATTAGACTGTTTTCATTTGAGAGCAATTGCTCTGAGAATTTCCGCCTTCTTCAGAGTCTCTAACAGGGGCCTGCCTCCATGGATGAAGATGACCCTATGCACGAAGATGACTCAGAGCTTGATTGTCCTTTTTCAGGTTCGCTGGGCCTCTGGGAGTATATTTTGGCCGGTGAACTTGATCGATGTTTCGTCCACAAGGGAAGAAGTCATGGTCCTCGACGTCCAAGTTTTTTAATACACGGGGACCTCAATAACACCACTGCTCTTATTCAATAAGGGCTCTTTGATGTTTAATCTTCTTTGTATTGCTATATGTAACAGTCAATCTTATTGTATAAGATTCGTTTTTGTATCATTTTCACATGCCTGGAGATAAATGCGTGGACATAAATAAAAAGCATATTTGTTTTTTTAATAAACTACGACCTTTGGTCGCAGTCATGCATTGCAAACAAAACAACTTGGACCAGAGACGACACACTGCGACAAGGTCGCATAAGCTATCAGTGCAAACAGAAAGAACTCCGACAGGGCGACATTGCGACCAAAAACTGCGACTAAGCAACTGCTGCGGTGACGTGTCACCTCGTCACAGTGTTGTGTTGATTAAGACTAAGACCACAACTGCGACCAAGATTGCAGATTATTTTTTTAAGACTGCGGCCATCACTGCGACCAAGGTCGCAGTATTGTTGTTGATTATTTATAAGACCCACCAACTGCGACCAAGGTCGCAGT